>OY744604.1:57266272-57273772 GCA_963556255.1 Allolobophora icterica
GATCCGCTGGAGTCCAGAACGACGTCGACCCCCTCGGTTCGTGAATCCTCCTTACGCCCTCTCGCGGCAGAATCGACGTCCTCGGCCGGTTGATCCTTCTCCCTGAGCCGGTAGATTCTCCTCACTCCGCCGAATATAGATTCCTATCCGGCCGACGATAGACGTTGCCCCCACGCTGACTGAGTACTGACTGTGCGGCATCTCCAGGCCGACTGTCCTTCGTATACGTTAATTGATTCTCGTTAAACTGCTGGTAGATGCCATTCCTACGCTAGTAGATTCTCCTCCAACGGCTGTTGGATTCTATTTTCCCTCTCCAGGTATATTCTGCACCTTCCGCCCTCCGCTGTTGGATTCTCTTCCCTCTGCTGTTCAATTCTTACTATCCGCTGTTATTATGTTCCCTCCGCTGTTCACTTCTCTTCCCTCTGCTGTTCGATTCTTAGTACTATCCGCTGTTATTATGTTCCCTCCGCTGTTCGCTTCTCTTCCCTCTGCTGTTCGATTTTCTTCCCTCTGCTGTTCGCTTCTCCCTTTGTTGTCAGTTTCTTTCAGTGCCTAAAATACTCAGAAATGTCAACTGCACACTCTGCCTCAACTGTCAAACTGTCGAACTGCGCTTGAGCTGGTAAGCAAAGTTTCAGGTATTAGAATGATATTGTGTGTAGTTGACTTGTGCTAATCTCTCAAAAATTCATACTGCACACTGCTTGCTACAGACAAGTCAAGTGCACACTCGACAATGTCAGTTGCACACTTCATGTCACAAAACACTCTATTTTAGACCCTGGTTGCATCTCTCTGTGCTCTTCGATTCGCTTTCCTGTCCTTTTGGATTATCCTCCCTATGTTGTTAGGTTCTCCTGTCTGTGTGCTCTTCAATTCTCTTCCATATGCTGTTGGATTCAACTCTCTGCCTGCATGTGTTTGTTTAGAAAGAGCCCTTTTATCGCGTTTTCTCTCACAGCGCCATATAATATTACTAATAAATAAAATAATAATAATAATAATAATAATGAAATTAATAACAATAATAATATTATTATTATGTAATTGTTATTATTATTATTATTATTATTATTATTATTATTATTATTATTATTATTATTATTATTATTATTATTATTATTATTATTATTATTGTTATTATTTAAAAAATAATAAGTATTCTCCCTCTCCTGTAAGTCTTTTACCTCTGCTGTTGGATTCTCCTCACTCCTCTATTGGTTTTGCCCGAGTCTGCTGTGGTATTAATCTCCCTGCACTGGTTTATTTTCTTCGATACTCATAACCGTAGTCGCCTGGTTGACCCTCTCCATCCAGTAAACTGTGTTCCATGATCGTTTGCCGTCCGTTAGAATCTCCTTCTTCTGCTGGGAGATTTCTCCTTTTTCGTATTGATTTTCTTTCTTCCTTCATGTCGCGAATTAAGCGGAAATAGCCGTCAGACTTGTGTGGAAGGTGGAGATGACGAAGGATTTAGCTGTTGGAAAGAAATCTTGTGGCAAATCCAGTCTATAGCTATAGTATAGATTACAGCCTATAGCCTAAATGTGGCCTATAGCCTAAATCTGGCATATAGTCTAAATCTGACCTATATCCTAAATCTGGGCTATAGCCTAAATCGGTCCTATAGTCTAAACCTAACCTATATCCTAAATCTGGCCTATAGCCTAAGTAAGTCTATAGCCTAAATCTGTGGTTTAAATCTGGGCAGTCTTGTAAGAAACCAAGAACGCTGTAGGCTAAGTGTTTCTTGAGTTGTTCTACCGATCTCGTTTTCGTAGTAGGCTAGTTTGTCTCTTGCTCTATTTTATGATGTTGATCTATAACACGTGGTACTGAACTGTATTGTATGGTACTGTATCGTATCTTAATGAGTTGTATTGTCTGGTATGTAGTGTATTTGCATTGTATTGTGTTGTATTGTATTGTACTGAAATGCGTTGTATTGTATTGTATTATGATTGTGTTTATAACCAATGGCCATCTAGTGAGTGTTAGGCGTGAAAAATTCGCGCTTGTAGTCGGGCTTGCGTTATTGTCCTCTGTGACATTGGTGTTTTTTTGTTAGTTCTGTGGCTTGTTGACGAAACTAGTTCATGGCAGACCCACTCCTTTCTGCGCATGTGCACATTTGCCCTATAAACACCCGGCCTAGTTTCGCTTTCGATTGCCATCAACATCGTGGGCTGACCAAAGCACGTGCTCTCCAGCTGGTCCCCGAGGAAACGGCAAGCATCTTGCCGTAGCAGAAGTCTTGATTAGGTTTCATGCGGCTCTCTGGCTGCGCAGCCAAAGCAGAGGGCGGTTGTGGAGCTTGGCGTGAAGAGCGCTTTCCAGCATCGGCGGTGCGCAGGTGGAGGAAAATTAATAATATGAACTGAAACACGATGATGATGATGACTCAGAAGCGCTGAGGAAGAATGAGGCGAACCTTTAATTAAGAGCTTCATTTCCTAGAAATGATGATATTCGCCCTATATTTTATTATTAATTTCAGAAGACGACAACAATGATTATGATGATGATAATAATAATATATCAGCAAATCTATATTATCAAAATTGATCAAAGTGGATGAGATCGAGGCCATGCTTTTTGATCAGATTTCAGTGAAACGTTGTAAGATTTTAATACTGAAAGCTAAAGACCCATAATATCAATTAATCACCACGTTCTGTTTTCTTCTTCTATTTTTGACAATAGAATTCGATCCGCCACAACCTGTCTCTCCACAGTCGGTTCGTCCGTCTGGTGAATGACGGCGCTGGAAAGAGTTCCTGGTGGAGCATCAATCCCGACGCTCAGCCTCTGAAGCCTTCGCGCCGAAGAGCAGCGACGCTCGACAGCAAGACCCTGCGGAAGAGGAACTGCCTGGAGGCAGGCGCTGGCGCTCACCGGAAGTTGGACTTCGCTGGACGAAGTCTGGAAGAAGTGGACTCGACTACTTCCGGTCCAGTGTTCTCGTCCTCGTCGATTCTCAGCCCTGGAAACTCGAGCCAGGACGAGGTAACGGCGATGGATATTGGGATCAACGGGAGCCCATCGAGGTACCCGAGGGAGCACGGGTTCGCTAAAGCAGGCTCATTGTCAAGTGCCGTCCCCGGTGACCTTAGAATTGTTGGTGACAAAGGCAGTCGGTCAGGCAGTGGCTCGCCTCCCTACGGGGTCCGTGATGGATTTAGGATGGATTTGTTCGGTGGAAAAGGTCCAGGTCGTGACCCGGAGCTCTGCTTTCCGAGCCCTGAGAACCTAAGTGTGCACGGAAAAGGTCAGCTGAACGCTGGGACGAGGGCGGCGCATGGAAAGCAACGGCGTTACGCCCCGGCGGCACTCGACGATCGCTCAATCAGCCTCGGATTCTGCGCTGGAAACGGAATCTTCTACGACGAGGTGTTTGACCCTCACCCGGTGCCCGGCAACGGTTACTACCCCAAGCGATACTTTGACGAGACCGGTTGCTACTCGACCGCCCTTGGCTATGGTAATAATTGTCATAGCAACAGTTATTACCCGGATGAAGCTTACACCGGTGGTTTCTACGGCAACGGCGGTTGCTTTGACAACCGAACGTTCCCGGATGGCAGGTATGCGGCAGAAAGCGGTTCAGCGTCTGTGCAAGGGACAGGGAGCGGGCCAAGAGAGGTCAGCGGAGGAGGGCACGCGAACGGCCGGGGGCTGTGTGCCAGCGGATTTCCGGAAGTCAGGGAAGCGGATCAGAATGGGTCACGGTCTAAAGATGGCGCCACAGGTGACGAAAATCGCGAATTGAATGCATTCCCGATAGCTCGCTACTGCAGCCCATACGTCGACATGGAAAGCGGAAAGGGAACGGGAGGATACGACGCCGACCAAGGGTCCTTCCGCCCAGATAACGACTGCTTCCGCCATGAAGACGGATTGCAGCGTAATCCATCCGTATCCCGGTTCCTGGATGAACAACCCAAGACGGAATCGAGCCTCACAGATGCCAGCTTTTTCAGAGCACTGACCACAACGAGCGGATACGCCGAGGATTTCCCTTCAAACCACGATGTCCTGAGACCGATCTCATCTCCTGGTCTGGTGTCTCCTGAACCATACTACCGCTCCACCGCCGGCAACAAGTACCCCTTCCTACCTGACCCAACGGCCAAGCCTTTTTCGCAACTTCTTGCCAACCGGGCAACATACCCAACGTGCCGGAACGCAAGCACTATCGATGGCTTCTACATTCCAACTACGTTCTAGATTTCTTGATTCACAGTGTATATCGACTTGATCATCTTTTCAGTTCTCGACATCTCAGTGGGCACACGCTGTACATTGTTCATTGACCCGCGACGTTGGACACGATACTATGGCAAGGCAGTGAAATGAAGTCACTGACGATTCATGCAGACCGTCCCGAGTGCAAACCCCCATTATCAGAAACGCTCGGGTGGCAGTCTTGGGCAAGTCGCGAACCCCAACGTGCCTATCGGAAAAGATCTCCGGAAATTAACAGACCAAGAACTGTATATATTACTGAAATTTATTGTATACATATATATATTTACTCTGTATGTATGTATATATACACGGACTTCAACTGACATCTTTGGGATTCTTAGATGTGCTGTAAAGTTGTTAATTTAAATGACATCTTGTGTAGTTTTATGTCTGCGGGCCCTCTGGTGAATAGACCGGAAATAACGGTTGACTAGCATAGGGACCTCTGGTGATTAGACTGAAACCAAACAGATAACAATTTTTCTATGAATCTATCTCGGTGAAGGTATTCGGTTCCACAATAAATAATCACTTGAAAACAGAAATGTAGTTCGGATTGATCTTTGTACAAACTACAGTTTGCCGGCCATCTTGGCAAAGCTGTCTAAACTCGGCATCGTAGTCGTCACCATCATTCATTAGGACATTTATATAGCGCCTCTTCAAGAGGGCTACTCAAAGGCATCATCATCATGACCACCACCGCCACCAGCTTTCGTCTGAACCACAATGACCATCTCGAAGTTAGCATCAGAAGCACTCATAGTAGCTGCTAATAGCTGACGGGCTGTTCTGAAATTTTCTTGATCCAACGAAAGTAACTTACTACAACTGTATTTTGTAAAATGTGAACGTTTAACATGCATTACTGAAAGGCTACATACTTACAATTTACTTATTATCCAGACCACAACCAGCATTGTCTAAACCAGAACCATATCCTAACCACAACCACCATTATCTGAATCACAATCAGCGTTATCTGAACCCAGCCAACATTATCTGAACCACAACTAGCATTATCTGAACCACAACTAGCATTATCTGAACCACAACGAGCATTATCTGAAACACAACTAGCATTATCTGAGCCACAACTAGCATTATCTGAACCACAACGAGCATTATCTGAACCACAACTAGCATTATCTGAACCACAACTAGCATTATCTGAACCGCAACTTGCACGACCGCCATCGGTATTATCATTGGAATATAAAAAGAATCTATTACTTTGATTACTCTGTACTTCTGCAGTGCCCCAATTTACTGCAGCACGAGACTTTTACACAGAGGCATAACTGAAAGTAATGTAGGTCTACATGTAACAAATTCTAGATCTGCACTTCCGAAACCTGCTTCAACGATATCGCAGAAATTCTCTGATGCACGAAAACCTATGAATGACTGATTCCGCTGTTTGAAACTCAGCTGATGATTCATCTGTAGTTGATTCAATTCTCCAAACGAACTACTTATTTCATTCAGGTATCGTCCATAAAGGACGTTAAGACACCGGTTGTACCGAAATAACTATATGTACCAACTTCAGATGCGGACCTTCGCATTGAGCATAACCCCTCACGTCGTTCACCTTCTGATGACCTCTACCCAAATTATTTTGTCCATCCTGCTTGATCTGCCTTTGTTTCTCTTTTCTACGAATCTTGCATAAGCCATACAGTATATGAAGATACAAGCTCAAAACAAAGCTCTTAATTAAAAGCTCTTAATTACACTATATTACCATTTGCATCTATAACGGTTAATTAATTTCCGGAGTTCACGCTGGAGGTAATGATATATATATATATATATATATATATATATATATATATATATATATATATATATTCATCTGAAAGCGAGGTGTCTCGGTTGCGTTCTGCTGCTAATGGTTTAAGGTTCAACGACACGGTCTTCTCTGTAAACATTTTAAGCAGACTATAGGTGTACTACAGCCATTGAATAGAGTGAGTGACTTGACCGCTTCAGCAAAACATGTTTGCCGTCGTAGCGACGCGGGAGTCTGTTTTTACGGTCACGCAGTTCCTTAGGCTCAGCGGGCTACGATTAGTCGCTATACAATAGGGTCTACTAAAATCTGTTGTGTTGGTTGACGTAGGTCTCTGATATAGGCTACACGTCTTCTCTGCATTACAGGTCTCTCGTATGCATAGACGTCTTTACGCCCTCGTTCATGCTTGGGTTAATGGGTGGGACATGATTGAATATGGACCCATAGAGCAGGGTTTGAAAGAAGGATACACGATATTGAAAAACGCACCTTTGGACCAACAAAGCAACAGTTGAGCATTGTGTGTGCTTGATTTCGGAGCTCAATAAGTGGATCCTTGAAAACGTAAATATTTCGGGTTAACGAATCCCAGAAACTACTACTGTAAGTCTGTAAACGAATTGAACCGGTTAATTAGGCCTATTATTTATATTGTGTAGCCTATAAGCCATGCTTAGGTAATTCTACCCTGTGATTACTCTGTCCAGACAACCAAATTATCGGCATCAAATACCTGGCACCGGCAAATCGAGGGCACGACGAAATGAAGCCCAAGGGGTCATCCATAAAGGACGTCCGCAATGAGGGGGAGGGAGGGGTCATCGAAATGCGGACAAATGCGGACAAGGGGAAGGGGGGTTATAACCAGTGCGGACGTCCGCATCTAAACTTTTAAATTTGATGTTTTTTTACCACCACCTTGTTTCAACCTTCCCGAAATACGAGAAGGTCAGTGAAGTGATTGCCTAAAACTTCATGCATGGTATAAACCTTTACTGCGACCTCAAAGAGGCTTTTATTACTGCACATCCTGCGATATGAAGACCCGAACTCTCACTTAAACGTGCACATTAAACTGTGAATAATTGTAAAAATAATGATGATGACATCAAAAATTGGCTTAGGCGTGCGGACGTCCGCAAAGGGGGAGGGGTAAGGTCAAATGCGGACAAATGCGGACAAGGGGGAAGGGACGGGTCCAAAGTTGGTCATATTTTACGGACAGAACGCCAAGGGAAGTTAGCAACCTACCAAATAGCACGAGGAAGCGCCACACTCAACAACGCTGCGAACATTTTGGCACTGAAGAAGAAGAAGAAGAAGAAGAAGAAGAAGAAGAAGAAGAAGAAGAAGAAGAAGAAGAAGAAGAAGAAGAAGAAGAAGAAGAAGAAGAAGAAGAAGAAGAAGAAGAAGAAGAAGAAGGGAGGAGGAGGAGGAGGAGGTAGGAG
>OY744604.1:57276272-57323772 GCA_963556255.1 Allolobophora icterica
CTGAAAATACATGATATTTCAGCCCTGACCTAAACGAAATCGCAGTACTAGCAAAGCGGACAAAAATTCCTTCAGAGCAGAGGGTCGACGACAGCCAAGTATTCTTTTGGCTTGGGGCACATTAAGAGTCGGAGCATCTAGTGAGCGAGTGCGGTATTTGTGAGAGTAAGGGGTGAACAATGACGAGAGATTAATTAGCTTACGAATGCTACTTTGCGTAGTATTAACTGCGAAAAGAAGAGAGCCAAGTAACGAGCCATGTGACACGCCGCACCAAAATCAACCGGTGTTGAGGTATTTTCCTTAATTTGGAGAGACTAAGTGCGAGGACTCAAGTAAGAAGTAAACTTGCCGAGAGCAGTAGCACCTGAGAGCCGAACAGAGGTGTTCGAGACGGCGAAGAAGTACTGTATGTCATGGTTGACTGTCTAAAAGGCAGCTACTGTTTCAGTAGTCCTAGAATGGTAAACTTAATTAAGTGAAATCGTAATAAAAATCATAATTCATTGGAAAGATGAGGTCAAAATCCGACGGATCAGAAAAACTCGAAGTCGAACTATACGGTGGCTATGCAAAGTGAAAGATGCGAGTCTTACGTTGAGACCTGAACTACATCAAGAAATGGACGTAACGAACTGAATTGGATGCGAATTCCAACACTTCAGACCATCTACCGAGTAAGCCAGAAGGCGCAGCGCTGTTGCATGTAAGGCAGGTTTTGAAATGACATACTGATCAGTGGCACACTGCGAATGCATTTGGCGTTCATTTATGCTTCCTGGTTTCAAATTAATGTGGTCATAATGTGAAAATTCCATTTCACATATAGGCGTAAAAAGTGTTGTTGAAATGTCGTTTATGTGTGCGCTGTAGTCAAAAGTTCCGTCCAACCCAGAACCACTCTTGCGAGGATTTATATCAAACGAAGTTAGTAACAAATACGCAAAGACTGTCTTATCTTTACCTAAAGAATCCGTGATATGGTAAATAAAACGATTGTCTACTTCTTACCTAATCAAAAGTCTGTGGTAAGGTAAGACCATTTGAAGGTAAGACCACTTGAATGTAAGACCATTTGAAAGTAAGACCACTTGAAGGTAAGACCATTTGCTGTAGTCGGGAGCGCCTCTGAGTAGTAGTTGACTTCGAGAGGCGCTATAGAAATATCCGAAATAAAAAAAAAATAAAAAAAATTTGAAGTTAAGACCATTTGAAGGTAAGACCATTTGAAGCTTGTTGTTTAGAATATGAGATAGTCTACAGATAAACCCCTTTTCAAACGATTTGATAATTGTGTACGTGCTAATCTAATGGATTACGAATGGTGTGTCCAAAGGGATAGGCCTAACGATCGATTATGAATCGAAATGGGACGAGTGGCTGGTTTATGAAATGGAAAATAAAATGGTGTTTGTAAGATAACAGATAGCTTTTGGTGTGTGTAAAAAAGCGCTACAGAACTATAGTTCCTGGAGATTTAATGATACTTTCTTATAGACCTCCGAAACTTTAACAATGAAAGTCGGAACTTGGACCATGTGCAGTAATGGCGCATTGGAAACGGAGGTCGCTTATCAAATACGTATATAGCACAAGGGTTAAGATGTAGGCCCCCTATAAAACGTTTAGGCCTAGTTTGTGGGTGCTTGAAGCATTGGCTTAACATTTCGGCCTCCTGAAAATTACTCCAATGTAGGCCTACAGTAAACCAAAATTTTCCTTTTTTGGTTTTAATTGATGGTTAACGTTCGTACTTCAGCATGTATGATTCTGAGCGAGCTCCTCTTCTTCAGATTCGAGCTCAACCCTTACACTTTTGGACCAATAGATATGCAGCTGATCGGAAATAGCACCGCTGAAGTAGTTTCTAGAGACATAAAGAGATTTCAAATAGAAATTCTACATCTTACTTGTGCGACATCGTTGTTACCTATATGACATCCAGTGTTAGTATTAGCTATCAACCCAAATCGTTGGGATAGAGGAAGTAACTAGGCTAATCTATATGCGTCCGCGTTTGTTCAAATGTTTTTTTGCGGCAGAAACAAGTAAAAGACTCGTCGACTCAGGAATGCATCGAGAGAAGCATACAGTATTCAAGCTGAATAAGAAGAATTAAACAGATCGAATGTAAAGCAATATCGGAAGTTTAAAATCACAGCGAGAACTGGTTAGGAGATGCTTGAAAGTTTTTAGGTTCTAGTTATTTGTTCAAGTAAGGAATCAGTTCGAAAATCGAAATGCAAAGCCTTATTAATATTACAAAGCCTGCACGAGAGCTTCTCTTTCTCCCGAAATAAGCAACGAGCTACTGGTTAAAACAAGCGACCTACTTCCGAGTTCTCACGTTAGGCCTACCGCTCATCGACAGAAACATGTACGTACACCTACCTACTGTCATTTAGGCGTCAAGAGAATCGTGTTTAACTAATTTGCCTTTTGTTTAACTACTTTGCCTTTTAGCCCACTAGAATTAACGCGCGCTCTCATTTCTAAAAAGAAACTTTAAAACAATTTTCAATTTTGCCGGAAGGTATACTATAGGTTAGTCATGCAGTTTTAGTATATTTGGGTGACGGGCTGGATAGGCGAACTTATTTGACTTCCTGCATGGAAAGTAAGTTTCGTGCGAGATTATATCCTCAATGAAATTGCAGTAGGCCTATTCATACGACTCAACGTCAGAGATCGGTAAGATCATATAATCTTCGTTGGCATTCATTCACTACTTGAAAGTGTGAAACTACTCGGGGTTGGAAGAACTATTTGGGTTGACTGACGTGATTGATCACAACGAATCTGAGCAACTTGATAACCGTTTGTACTTGGGTGAGTAAGTATACGGTCCATGAAGCACCAGGTAACTGCAGGACGAGCACAGACCTTTATCCTTCCGTGTTCGATATATATGCATGGGTACCAATGATATTTTGGGAGGTTAGAGAAGTCCGTTGTCGGATTAACGTCTGTGATGCTGTCGCAGGATCCTCCAAATTTCAGGACCACAATTCTAAAGATTCCTATAGAGGCGAGTAGGCTAAGTGGGTTGAGTTTACCTTGATGCAGGAATCAACAGGTGTTCAAGTAACTAGAGATCAAAAGGCAAGCATTAGGCCAAGCCTAAAACGTAGTCTCGTATTCGTAATCGTAAACTCCAAGTTTCTAAAGCGCCACTCTGAAGCTAAGCGCAAAGCACCAGCTGCGTCGTATCCGAGGGGTTGTCCAGAGATCGATGTTCGTTGGAGCTCTGAGTACGGTTGCCAGAGACCAGAGAGGAAGAGCAGCTGTTACGGCGGGTTTCGTTGAGGACGAGAGAGCTTGGAAGGCAGAGGATCAGAAAACTTTGAAGGCAGACTTAGTGTTATATGCTCTTAATGTTTTTAGTTACTTAATAGGCTTACACATTAATTGTTTTGATGCTTTCTATGTCACTGAGGCTTTATCGTATTGGTTAACTTCACCAGTCATCCAATGAATATTCGAAATGCCTACCGCAGTTATCATCAGTAACTGTTATCTGAAAGTAGAGATACTCAGAATGCGCATTTTTTACAGAAAAGTTTCGAATATTTTTATTTATTTCCTAAAAATTAAACTAGCCAGACTCGATTTCGCATTAATAAACGAATTGATGAATTGCAGACATTACAAACCGGAAACTAATGTGCCCAGTATAAGCTCCAAAATCTCTGTAATTTATGTAATTTTATGCCACTATTCGTATTCAGTCTTTGGACAAAGCCCACAGCAGGGAACGTTTGATCCACATTTTCTTTGTTACAAGGCCAGCGATTGTCCCGGTAGGCCTACCCATCGTGAGACAAAAACTCGGTAGCCTTGGATGGCCAACAGACCCTAAACAAGCGGCATTTAGAAACTAATATAGTATACGCTTCAGTAACGTGATCGTCAAAACATTTAGCAGAATTGATGATCTGACCTTACATCACTTGTAAGTTGTATACGTATGGTTCTAGTCGAAGGCCAACATAGGTCTGCGCCCACAGCCATTACCAGGACAGTCCACGAACAGAGGACAACATTCCCGTATACCTGAACAAAGCAACTTGTCTGCGCCTGGTGTCCGTGGATGTGGGACACACTTAACTGACAACGCAGTAGGCCTATATAATTAATAATTATATCATAAAAAAATGATTACAAAGCACATGGCTGGCGATCATCCGGTTTGAAATACGATCCGACAACAGTTCACAAACTCAGAGATGCTGAAAAATGCTTAGGCTGACTGTATCATAATCGACGCATCCTCAATCGATGTCGTTGTTAGCCGTGAAAAACAGTTGATTGCTGACATCCGGCCAGACAATCATGTTCTCCATATGAAAAACCGAGGACATAGGCCTATCAGTCGAACGCAAAACCACATACACGCACTCACGCACGCGTGCGTAACGTATGCACATAAAACTAGATCTAGATTACATGTTTATAGCCTATATATATATATATATATATATATATATATATATATATAATAGAGTGTTCCAAAAATGTATATGTATAATAGAGTGTTCCAAAAATGCTTTAGAAAGGTCAAGGTTAGAATAGAAACATTAAGTCGACGGTCAACTCAAACAGTAAAAAATTACACAGCGTGCATAAAACCTTCAACCGCTTGTACAACCTCTAAATAATCTCAAATGTAGATTCAATTGCACTTGCATTATTTGGTTGTATAGTGGAGTGATTTGGCACTTACAAGTATGCAGAAACTGAAACTAGTTTTGCCCATGTAGTCGTGGACCACCCTAATATATCTATTGTTACACGCTAAGCCTATAGAGAGAAACCGCTCGATAAGAGGCCCAGGTTCAATTTAAAACAATAATATTATTTATTCAGCTATTTACTCCCGATGGTGGCTTATTTAAGAGATTTCAATCTCGGGCTAGCACGGTCCGTAGGCCTACAAGGGGACCTTAAATGGCTTGGCGCCCATTCAAACTGGCAGCGGTGGTGAAGGATCTCGTCCGATCAATTCATTGAAAAATTAGGAGGGTCGAGGCCATACGGTCGCTATAGAAAAACTTGTACATTAAGTTCATTAACATTATATATTTACATGGACAATATTACCTTTCAACAAGAAGACGAAGAAGAAGTTTCAGTCAACGTAATTATATACTGCGTTGTTAGTTAAGTGTGTCCCACAGTTATGGACATCAGGCGCAGACAAGTTGCTTTGTTCAGATATGGGCTACGGCAGGGCATATTTTAACTATAACTAGTGGGACAAATGTCCCAGTAGTCTTAGGATTTGTCCCAGTAGTCAGGCTGATTTGTCCCAGGCAATGCATGTATAAAGTATAACTAGTGGGACAAATGTTGGAAGAATTTTAAGATTTGTCCCAGTAGTAAAAGGTATGACATAATTGTTCAATGACCCCTTATTGTTGTTGGGAGACCCGAGAAAAAAAAGGTGATGACTAAAAAAGGTCATCAACTTTTTTGGGAGATGAATTCCTAAGAAAAGTCTTAAAGTTTGCGGAGATGAATTCCTAAAAAAAGTTCTTCGACTGATTTTGTCCCAGTAGTCAAAATTCCTTAAAATATGCACTGGGCTACGGACAAGTTGTCCTCTGTTCGTGGATTATCCTGATAATGGCTGTGTGCGCAGACCCTTGTTGGCTTTGACTGGAATCATACGTATGCAACTTACAGATGATGTAAGGTCAGATCACGGTTACTGAATCGTAAGCGTATAGGCCCCACGATATTACCTTCTAAATGGCGCGTGTTGTGGTCTGTTGACCATCCAAGGCTACCGAGTTTTTGTCTCACAGTGAGTAGGCCTACCTGAACAATCGCTGGCCTTGTAACAAAGAAAATGTGGATCGAACGTTTCCTTCTATGGCCTTTGCCCAAAAACTGAACTCGATCAGTGAGATAAAAATTGCATAAATTAGAGATAGATTTTGGTGCCTATACTGGGCACATTAGTATCCGGTTTGTAATGTCTTCAATTCAGCAATTCGTTTATTAACGCGAAATAGAGTCTGACTAGCTTAATTTTAATTTTAAGGAAGTAAATTAAAATATTCGAAAATTGTCCATAAAAATGCGCATTCTGAGCATTTCTACCTTCAGATAAATGGTGATAGCTATAGGCCTACGGTAAGCATTTAGAATATTCATTGGATAGTCAGCTGTAAGGATAGTAAGTGAAGTTAAACAAAACAATAAAGCTTATTCAGCGGTAACTAAGAACATTAAGAGCATGTAACACTAAGTCTGCCTTCCAAGTTTGCTGATCCTCTGCCTTCTAAGCTCTCTCGTCCTCAACGAAACCCGCCGTAACAGCTGCTCTTCCTCTGTAGCTCTTCCTTTCTGGTCTCTTTGGCAACCGGACCCAGACCTCCAAGGGACATCGATCTCTGGACACCCCCTCGGATACGATTTAGGTGCTTTGCGCTTAGCTTCAGAGTGGCGCTTTAGAAAATGGAGTTTATGATTACTTTGCGAGACTACATAGTACATTTAGGCTTTGACTGTACACTAGGCTATTCGAAGTCCACCGCTCCCAAATATGTCAAATACAAGAAAAAATACTAGCACTCCTGGTTGCCTCATATACTTGCAGGGATTGCTTTAGGCATAAGCTAACAAAGCTATAGCTAAGGGCGTCACAATGCTCACGGGCCTAAAAATTCACAATTTTTGGGTGGACGGCTGAATAAATATATATATAGGCCTATTATGTAGAACATTTTCAAATGGCGTGTGTGTCTTCTTCTTCCACCGCGCCTGAGTAAATGCATTCATTTGAAAATAATTTGAATTTTTCAATTTAAATGTGTTGCTATTAAATAATGAAAAGGCGTAGGCCTATATGTTTTCAAGTTTTGTGGGACCTTCTGGTGTAATTTAAAAAAGGGCCTCCAAGCTTTATACAGCTTAGATTCACCCCAAGTGTAAATCCGGCACTGCATGCTTGGTCTAAGGGTTAATCGTCGTCATCATCATAGCCGTTGTTGTTATCGTCGTCGTCGTCGATCCCGTCATCATTGATGTCGCATAGTATCGCACCAGCTTCGATATCTTGTCATCGACAATGCATTGCAAGCATGTGAGGCAACCAGGAGTGCTGGTGTTTTTTCTTGTACTTAACATACATGGGAGGGGTGGACCTCCTAATAATGTATAGTCGATGATCAATCGCTTTGTAGTTAGAAGGCGACGTTGTGACACATTTTATTGGAAGTTTGAACCCTATAACCGATAATATGGAGTTCATATCAAGCTAGCAGGCTTACTATTAAGTTATGTAGCGTTATTCGTCTATAATTATCACGTTAAATATGATGCATCGTAAGATTTAAACCAGGGATAAGTGTGACCAGATTCAATTGGTTGGGCATAATTTATTTATGTGGATTCAAAATCCAGCCATTTCTACGAATGACTTCTTGATTCTGCCCTGAGTTACTTACGTGAGCTCTGCTGCCTGTCTCTCATGTGACTGCATGGCCGCCGAGCCCTTCGCTCTTCTTCTGCGGGTGAGCTCTTGGTTCCTCGTTCTACCACTGCAACTATAGGCAGCGTCGTGCTTTCTCTGTGGCTGGCCCCTCCTTCTGGAATCAACTCCAATTGCAGATACGTCTGTTGCCTAAGAATAGTTCGCTTGTGTTTCATAAGTTACTTAAGTCCAGTTTATATTGCCGTGGTTGGGCTGGGAGCGCTTCTGAGCCCCTCTAACTTGAGGGGCGCTATATTCCATTTTCAACATGAATGAATGAATAACTGAATTGCAAAATTGTTGTTGGACTATAACATATAACTTTAACATCGAAATTTAACATTGCAACCTAACATCGTGCTATCACAAAGGATTGCACAATAATGCTACAACATCGAATTACAATACCGGTCTATAATAGACATAGAACTCTAACATAGGACTGTAACATTGCAAATATGTTTTGCACTATGACACACACGCATTCGCACATACACACACAGGCACACACACACACACACATTGTTACGTGTGGGCACTACAATGGGGTTTCTGTAGTTAGGATGGACGTCATGCCTGATAGGTTTCTATGTAGGAATGGTTTCTGATATAATTACGGACATCTACGCAGTTAGGTGGTTGCTTTTAGTTGAGCTCTTCTGGTTTTGATCGACCGTATGAGGTTGACTTTAGATCATTTGTTTTGCTCGTCGACTATGTTGAGTTGACCGTAGCGTTTCGTCTCTCTTAGTGGATGACACTTGTAACTTTTAGCTCATAGAATTTCGTCTTCCTCATAGATGATATTTTGTAATTAGTTAAGAAACTTGGGCGTTAGAACTCTTCTGCGAAGAGTTACTGGTTTCGTTTGTACATCGTCCAACGCTGTTCTTGGCTGACGTTCTTTGTGTGTATTCGTCTTGGACGCTTGTAAAAGCGTCCAAGCATGCTCATTTATAATGAATAACCTTTTATAGAACCCGTGGTGTGCATTCCTTATACAGAGCAGAATCATAACTAGACAACACGTCACATAATATATATATATATATATATAAATTTATTATTATTATAAATATTATAAATATTATATATATATTAACGCTGCTTACACAAATGTAAACATCACCCTTGTATACATATAAAGAACTACGACATGGATTGGTAAGACAGCTGTTAAATTATTTCACAACTTGGTCGCCTTATTTATCGTTTAAGGAGCTCAATGACACTCTCTCACGCCTTCTAACGCCCGACTGAGTAAAGCAGTTTGGATGCTGCATCGGTTAAACAAGATTAATACACTCCACCGACGAGATAGATTGAGCAGACTGCTATAAGGTATATCTGCCTCGAGAGGCCAAACGATGGCGCATTTATACACGCAGTATATCTGCTAAAGAGAACAGTTCGAAATAGTAAAATCAAAGACTTAAACAGAGTATACAGGCCTGGAGACTTGGTGAGACAGGCGGTTAAGCGGACGGGCTTATAGGCAGAGATATCAAAGTGAGAGACAGACAGAGAGAGACGAAGACAACCTGAATGTCTCGTAGAACAAATGCGAAACTGTCACTGTCTGTTGCGCACGGCAGTTCACTATCGTTTGCTATCAGCCGCTGAAAACAGCCGTTGAACGAAACGTCGTCTTCGTTAGCGTTCAGTTAAAGCTCTCGATTTAGTCTATCGCTAAGCAAAGGCTTTCAACGGACGACACTTTGCAGGACTTATAAATACGTGGATAATTACAAAAGCAGCCGTTTCTTATTGTTGTTTATACATTTGGAAACACTACAGGTAGGCTTAACAATTAATACATGCTTAAATACCACAATATATATATACGCAGTTAGCGCCGTCACCTAAGTGATACCTCAATCCCATTTGCATATATTGGTCATTTTTAAAGTGGTTGTATTAGTGTAGGCTATTAGGAGTAAAGGTCCTCGGTTCTGCTTTGCAAGAACTTATGCAGTTCTCCAGTTCGTCATCTGCACATTCAGCAGTCGTAAATGCAAACTGCTGTTGTGTGCTAAGTGACAAGGTAGTAGATTGATTGTGTCTGACCTGTAGTTAAAGCTCTTGTGTACGTCCGTCTACCTTCGAGGGATATGGTAATCGTAAGTTTTAAAACGCCACTTGAAGGCTAAACGCAGGACACCAGCTTATTCACGAGCGCTGCTTCGAGTCAGAGAGTTGTGAAAGGGAAGGTCCGATTCCGGTTGCCAGGGAGACCAGGGATCAGAATGAATCCGTGACGAGGTCAGGTCCGTAACCAGAGGCAAAATCAAGACCAGGCAAATCGCTCCCCGACTCCTGCCCTCCCCTTCTGTCTTCTCCGCTTCCTTATCCTTACGTCCCCTCACTTATTGTCCCGTCCCTTCCCGCCTTCCACTTCCCAAACCTTTCCCAACCCTCCCCAGCCCCTTCACTTTAAGTGGGAACTGTAGGGGTCCGGGGAAATTTCTAGATACTGTAGATATTCATAGGTGAGCTTTAGAATATTTTAAAGCCAATAAAAGCAGCCGATAGAAGGAGGATTTTGTGGTGCCTAAATATGTTTTGAAATGTTCTGTAAAAGCCTGTCTACAACTGTGATCGTACCTGATGCCGAAGCAAATTTTTTAAGTAAACATTAAATTTTTTTGGATTTTTTTACAGGACTCTAATTGTGTTGTTCGACTTGTTCTAATTTCTAAGATGTACTAACAAATTAAATTTTGATCAATGATGCTGGCAAATAGGCAGTTGCCATCGGCATCCACAGTCTTTACAATGTAATCGTCAAAATTACCTGAAAAGGCTGAAATACATGTCAACCGCAGATGTTATATAGTAAGCGAGATAAAAAAAACAATAAAATTTATAGAGGAAAGTTTGGAAATTGGAGATCCAGAAAAACACCCAAAACATCCAAAATGATCCGTTTCTTCTATTCAGACCAGCTGGTAAAAGTGTAATAAAAACCAAACCCGAATACAGAGCACAGTATCTCTTTGCAATTGCCTCACCAAATGGGGTAAAGTGGAGCATAGGCTATGCCTAGCAGTTGTTTCTCTTTGCCCATTAGTGTGGGGTAAAGAGAACCAACAAAAATTCTAAAAAATCATTGATATCGGTAGAAGTATTAGCAATTTTATAAGAAATTTTTTAGTTTTATTTCATTATTGATAAAACGACTACCAAAAATTACCGTTGAAATCGTTTTGTGTTAGAAATTCAAGTTTTCATAAAGTGTATATCTATGCCCCGTCTTCCCCTATGCCTAATTGTGACTAAATGACATTTACTGCATAACTTTCAACAGTTTTACGGTCTTATCTGTTTCTTCTGATTCCAGAAACTGAACTTTTCGCCTTGTTTCACAGTCAGGAAACTAAAGTTTAGACTGACGTTTTATAGGTTGTCCACTAATCATGATGTTGTCCTGTAGCCGACTAAGTCTTCTCAGTCTCGCCTATTTGAAGCTATTTCTTAAACTTATTTCGTAATAATTATGATTTAAACGCAGATAGCTAATCTTTTAATTTTTTTCGAATAACCGGAACTTACGACAGAAAGCAAAATGATGATTTGAAATTGTATAGGCTTGTTCCATAGTTACCTAGAAATCGTTCGTACATATAAAGGTCAGCAACGGTAGCTAATTAATATTATTTAGGTCAGACGCTTAAGAAGAGCCAGGCAACCGAGGCAAGGTAATGAAGTACTCTATTACTCTTTACACGATATCTTAATTCTCAAGTCGAAGTAAGACGAGGCATGCTTCTTCTTGCGTCATCTTGAGAATTACGACGAGGCACTCGCCTTGTCTTGCCTCATACCGGTTTCGGGCCTGAACTAGGTAATAACTCTTTTAATCGTATGCGCTACAAGTCAGTGACTCTTCAACTACGATTTAAGGCTCTTAAAGCACTAGTGACAGCATTAAACTTTGCTAATTGGCGCTATTCAATGAGAGTCATTACAACTGTACGTGGCGTAATAAACTACTTGATCCATGGGTAACAAAATAATAATGTAAGACTATCTCCTATATACAGGTATATTGGAGTTTATTCACTAGCTCACCTAGCACTTTATATCGTAGTGTGTTGTCAGTGACTCTTCTAGCTCCTTCATGCTTGTATCTAGGAGTTCCTGCACTAGCTCACCAGCCGGCCATTTGGTGAAAATTAAATTTTTTACAGGTCTATAGGTGGAGCAACAAACTAGCCTACTACATCAAGATACTAATGTCAGACTAGCTCACATGCCGGCTATTTGGTGCAAATTAAAACTTGATAGCACTTTAAAAACTGACAGATTCTGTTTGACCAGACTATCATATACCATTTGTCATATACTGTTCACGTTCCGATCTTCACTGTGGTGTCTCTTTGACAATCTTTAGTCGATCTTTAACGTAGAGTCTTACAATCTTGGCATGGTATCTACGCATAGTAGGCCTATCTTGAACATGAACATTCAGTAACCGACTTCGCCTTGAAGTTATTCGTCCTAATTGCTGTGAAACTGCACGAATTCGTTAAACCTTTGCTCAACTGTAGCGGAATAGCTTGTAACCTATATTAGTTTCAAATTAGTTTCAAATTAGTGCTCATAGTTTATAAAACTGTGAACTCTGGCCAGCCACGATACTCATAAATCAGTTCTTATTCTTCGGAATTATCATTAATCATCGAAGTCATCTGATTATCTTTATCTGGTCTTACCTAAACCAAGAACTGTTCTTGGTGAAGAAGCTTTTACGGTTGCGGGACCTACATTTTGGAACTCTCTGCCGTGTCTGTGGGCTTTGCTCAGTCGCTTGTGTCATTTCGTTCTCAACTTAAAATGCACCTCTCAAATTGCAAATCAAACTTCTGTCAGAATTACGCCAACTATCTGATCCATCGTACGAATTCACCAAAATCTCACCTCTTGCTATCTCTCCACATTTCTGTCACTCAAAACTGAAAACGCTGCTCTTTCACAAGTCATCCTGATTCTTCCCTTACCTCTCTCACCGATTCAATTCTAATCATCATCCGCCATAGCCAAACATCATTATTCAACCAGATCATCTGGTTATCTTTATCTGGTCATACCTAATTCAAGATCTGTTCTTGGTGAACGAGCTTTTCCGGTTTCCGGATCTACTTTTTTGGAACTCTCCCCATGTATGTGCGCTCTGCTCAGTCGCTTGTGTTCGTTCTCAACTTAAAACTTACCTCTTTCAAATTTCTTACCCACCATATAGGCTGCCTCTCTTTCTTACGGACTGACCTTCTAAATCTTGACCTGATTATGGCTTGGTTTTTGGTGTGCCATCAGTTGATGCCTTGTGCATTAGAAACCGGCGCAGTGGAAGTTGCTACTTCTACTACTACTAATAATAATAATAATTGTTATATAATAATAATAATAATTATTATTATTATTATATCACCTAAACACGTATGTATCATATTTTCGTCCTCGAGCAAGACGAGAAAAGATTTTAAACAACGTGTTCGCAATGTAGGCTATTCAGTGCGTTATCAACTATTTTCACTTTTCCTATTTATCACAGTTTTAGTGTATTTAACGGGATAACATTAATATTGTCAGTATAAACGAAACAAGCTCTTGGGGGAATAACAAAAGAGGTTAAACAGTTGCTTAATCTACTGTGAGTTAAGCTATACATGCGCAGTAATTTCAGTTTTCCCAGGACAATCCTGATTTTCGATAACATGATCTGGGAAACACATGGGCTCACCAGGGACATTGAATCGTCCCGTTTTTATATTTGTTTTTGTTTTGCTTCAAGCTTTAGCTTGAGGTCTGATATTTTTAATAGGTGAAGGCAGTTTATGTGTCAGTGTAAAACGGGTGCTCAGCGTTCTAACTATGCATATCCCGGACTGAACTAGTGATCGAGAGTGTCATGGTTATGTGGGTTTTTAAAATTAATGTTCAAGATAGAGACGTGTTTTATGTTCACAACGAAATGTAAATGTCGGTGTTTTAATGAAGGTGGGCTAGAAATTGAACGACAGGAGAAGGGAAGAAGAAATTGACTAAGGAAGGGGAGTGAGGATAAAGGAAGGAAGGAAAAAGAGAAATTTTAAACTCTCCCGTTTGTGCTGGCAGAATAATTATTATGGTCACTATAAATTTAGACAGGCTATTTGTCCCGGATATGATACACACGCACATAACAACACAAGAGAAAATACAGAGGAAAATCGCACAGCTAAATTTACAAAGTATGGCATACAATGAATGTATTTTATTCCCGAGCGTCTGCAGCAGACAGAGGCGCAGCCATAGGAGTCGCAGGGGGTACATGTGTCCCCGGGCGCCAAAGGAAGGGAGCGCAAAAATGAGGGTTAAAATAAATAATTTTACTCTTAATTTTGATGTAATTTTAACTAATTTATTTCAAATAAATTTATAAGATTTAAGTTTGGCGCCCAAAAATATCCAGTTATATCCTCATCACTTACCAACCAGTTGTCAGGTATGATTTCGGCGCCCCATTGAGCACTGGCTTCACTGGCTTCCTGTTGCTTCCCGCATCCAATACAACGTTCTTCTCCTGGTCTCTAGGACTCAACTGGGAAAAGCTCCTAAATACCTATGTGACCTAATGCGTAAACCTCTATCTGCTCTCTCTTCCCGCCCTCTTCGGCCTGCTGACCGCCTTGATCTACTTGTCCCCCGCGCAAGGACTTCGATGGCTCAGCATCATGCGTTTGCCATCCTTGGCCCTTCCCTATGGAATGACCTGCCTCCCTCTTTCCGTAGCAAGATATTGCTTGGGATCTCTCCCTCTTCTGTATACGCTGCCTAAAGACCTTTCTTTTCCCTCGGGGATGACACGCTGGGAGCGCCTCTGAATAGTCTATGCTGTGAGAGGCGCTTTATAAATAATCATATAAGATAAGATAAGATAAGGTTGGGCACCATATACTATCCGTATTTTTTATATTTTATTTAAGTACAATTTAAATTGCCATTCAATGCATTTGGAAAATGTTAAATAAATAAAGCAGGGAGGGCGCCAATTTCATATTTCGTCTCCGGGTGCACTAGCTGCCCCACTGGCAATAGATTTTAACCACTGTACATATAATCACCTTCTATAGATTATTACATACAGAAGGTGATATATATATATATATATATATATATATATATATATATCTACAAGGACGCCCGCAGGCTTAAGAAATTGGACGCACACCCCTCCCGTCCCCTTTCAATCCCATCCGTCCGCTGTCCACCTCTCGTAGTCATACATAGATATAAGTAAGAAAATTGATATAGCTGCCATAGATAGAGTTGTGAGCAATGACAAGCGTAAAAAAAATTCTATTTAGATAGCATCTAATGCTTTAACAAGCCGTATCGCCGTTTACCAAAAATATCGATGCGATGCCTATTCCTTGTGTGGATTTGATCTGGTGGGTGGACGCACGGGCATCTAGTGCGTCAGCCTACCGGCGCCTCTGTATATATACACATCATTTTTACAGTGGTTAAATTCAGCCGGATCCCGCCGGATCTGAGATCCGCCACCCGCATTGTGAGACCCACCACTCGAGTCATGAGATCCGCCACCTAAATAGGAGACCCATAGCCTCAACAGGGAGATCACCACCGAAAAATCAGATAAGCGTTTGTCAGCCTCACAGTGCGATTCAATATTCACTAGCATCATAGAAAACTAGGCCTTCTAAGAGTCTTCGTGATTACTTAAGTCGCCCGCTGTTTTACAGTCGCTGCTGGCGGATAGTATAGCCCAAGGCTGTGCCCGCAGAAGTAGATTACATCCGAGCGATAACAGAGTAGTTTGATTCGTTAATGACTCGTTTGCGGAAATTCGGAATAGTCCAGGCAATCTAGCTCAAATTTCCCTTCAACCTGGGCAAAATTGCTTCAGAAGCTTTTTAAACGGTTTCGTACTCAGGAGCCATTGCTCAATAATATCCGTACTTTGCAAACTGAGAAAATTCACAAATGCAATAGAAAGCTTAAATTCTTTAAAGTAATGACACCACCAAATTTCTTAGTATACAATTCACATGGTCACAAATCTCACAATAAACCAGAGCATTACTTTATTAGTAACCCACAAAGTGAATTGTGAAAGAAAATGCTAAAATATATGCACAATATAATCACAATAGCACAACTGGGGGTTGGAAACGACCCCCTGAGGTGTGCAATGAAGTCTTAACTGTGGGGGTCCTAAGAAATACTTGGGGGTTGATATCCCCCTCCGACAATTCTCACCCTGGATTTACTTGCCTATAAGGCTGTGATTGATGGCTCATTTGACTGTGTCCCCATTGTGCAGAGCTCTGCAAAAGCAGACAAAGAAATCGACAAAACTAGTTCTATCAAGATCTGGTTTACTCTATTTCTGCATGACTTATTGCCAGAGTCTGAGGGCACAATTGAATGCGTTAGCATTTTGTTGCCCACTTCTTCGCCTTCAACTGTCTCATCAACGGACACACTTGACGAGTGATAGATAGCCTTATAATGCATCTGATAAGATTTGCAGTCGTTGAGCTATATTAGATTCGTGTCATAATATGTTGATTAAACTCCATTTGATTAAATAAAATTGACTACGGCTCCACTGACCTATTGAGAAAGGTGCCAGGTCTAAACGTTAGGTAAATGTGCCAACGTATAGGCCTATTCTTTAGGCTGTGGCCTTTGCGTGCAGTCTAAATGGAAACCGTAGACCAGCGCTTTTCTTACAAGGGTGTCATCCTCCATCGGGCTTTCAATCAGGGGCGCCCGCAGGCGGACGTAGGCCTACTAGACGCACGTGAGTCCACCCCCGAAATCAAATCCACACAAGGCATAGGCATCGCATCGATGTTTTTTAAAGCAGTTGAATCGCCTACATAACATGCAAAACAGAACATTCTTAAATTATTTTTAATCGACACCGGAAATAAATTCTCACAGAAAACAGTATTTTGTTAAACGGCAATAGGGCCTACGGCATGTTAAAACATTAGATGTTATCAATCAATCAATCAATCAATCCTTTTATTGAAGCCATTTGAAGTACAAGGAAAATACAACATAAAGTTTGAACTTTGGCAACAAGAGGAGACCCAAACGGGATCTTGATCCCGCTTAGCAGGGCCACCTATAGTTAACATTTATCGTAATACAAGTAAATGGCAGCACAATCAATACTTTGAACGGTAACATCGATCAAGTTATATGATCAACAGGTAAAAGAAACAATAATAGAACTCTTGACTAAAGAACATGACTATCAGTACACATGGATTCCAACTAAGGTATACAGATTTATGTATTCCTATTTGTCCTCTGTAAACTGTTGAAATTTTGTTGTTACGCTTGTCAATACTCACTGCTCTATCTCTGATATCATATGCATATTTTCAGTGTATGACTACAAGCGGCTGACAGAGGACGGATGGGGATGGGAGGAGACGGGTGGGGTGTGTGTCCAATTTTTTAAGCCTGCAGTCGCCCCTGCTTTCATTAGCCCTAAGGAGGAGGGTCAATGTGCAAAAACTACTGCGCATAACCTCGCCGTACTATAGGTACTAGACGTTAGGCATCTGTTTCACATCAAGTGTCTGTTTTCTTGTTTATGACACACAATGTACATACGTCCGCATTATATTCGCGTGGAGCAGATATTCGCCTGTGTTAATTCGTCGCGGTTCATCATTTTGTGTCGCCTCGCCGTGGGAAGACGAACCCGCCTTTTGATTGTTGGACAACCGCACTGGTTTGAGTAATTGTAATGTAATTAGTCTTAATGCAGCGGTTCTCAACCTTTTGAGACTCAAAACCACTTATAAATTTGTGTCTCGGTCGCGGACCACCATTAAAAGTTGTGCCACTGGCGCTCATAAGCGACCATATAAAATTCTAAATTTTTTCCTATATATAATCATAGTAGGCCCTATAAAATAATAAATTTGATAAGATTAAGTATTTTACTTCTTATTTAGGGCCTACTATAAATTTTAATAAATGTTTAAACAAAACTTTAAAAAATTGACAAAATTTGTCTATTTGCATGTTTTTAATTGTAAAAAATATAAACTGTAGGCCTTGCTCGCGGACCACCAGGCAGATGGCCGCGGACCACCAGTGGTCCGCGGACCACATGTCAATGTAATTTGATTAGTATATAGATTTGTCGTACAGCGGAATTTCATGCAACGGAAGAGCAAAATACTTCGTGAAAAAGTCTCTATTTTTTATTTCTACTCTTTGCCCTATAACCTGGACCTCACATCATATGAGTAGAGATCGTCAAGGGACGCTAAGGAAAGTAGGCCTAGCCTATCCTTTGCATTAACCCTCGATGTCTCATTGCATTTACATTTATTGCAATAGAGAGTGTATCGAAGTAGCCTACATTTGCTTTCGATCGTCGTGTGTTTAACATTTTTAATCCCTCTGTTTCTAGTTTTAAAGTTTATTAAGTTCACTCAACCTTAAACACTTCAAACAGTTTCCATTTATAGGTAATGCGTCGCACGTGATATTTTGGATATAAATTAATAGGTTGACTCTAAAGTCGCATAAATGTAAATGCAAATGTAGGCTACGCGAGTTTCTATAGCGAACGTATATGGCGTCGACTCTACTCATTTTTCAATGAATTGATCGGGTGAGATCCTTCAACACCTCTGCCAGTTTGAATGGGTGCCACGCCATTTAAGGTCCGAGTGTGCAGACCGTGCTAGCCCGAGATTCACAGCTCTGAAAGAAGCCACTTTCGGGAGGCGAACCGCAATCCGCATGCTCTCTTTCACAGAGGAGTATGGGATGCAGCCTACGCTCTTACCGATGTATAGGCCTATCTAACTGGGCCATACACTACGAACGCCTATTTCAGTGTGATAAATCGATGACGGATGATTTATGCAATTTTACTCTACATTAAAACTGTCTAATCTTCATGTAAGTGAAACAATTCCTTTTTGATTCAATCATAAACCTATAAGGAAGCAAAATGTCCGGCGTAAATCGTATGACGACTCCTTAACGGTTAGAAATTAGCGCTTTCGCTACACAAAATATAAATCTTAACGGAAGTGGTGCGATTTGTCGGTGTCTGGATCAATTTTCATTTCATCAGCTGTCTGCTTTTCAGTTTCTTAAGCGCTATGGCATTAAAATGTCTCCAGTTATCAGCGAGCCACGCCTTGCTTACTCGTTGATCCTTCCTTCTACAAACAAAGGTCACAGATGGGGCTGAGGATTGTAAACGATTAACGGAATGGAATTCTGATGAGAAATGAAAAGGCAGAAGAGAGGATGAGAGAAAAGAGGAGAGGAGAGAAGAGGTGAGGAAAGAGAAGAGAAGAGGAGAGGAGAGGAGAAGAGATAAGACGAGACAACGACAAAGTCATTGAGGATGATAATGATGACGACTAGGATATAGATAATAGGGACGACAAGGATGATGATGATGATAATTATGATGTTGACGATGATGACTTCGGCTATGACTATGCTGCTGCCTGCTGATGATGACGACGACCACGACAACGACGAGGATTATGATGATGATGATGGTGATGACGGTGCTGATTAGAGGAATGTCTTGTTCATTTACAGGAAGTCTATAGAATTCTGACGTGATGGGGGTCTGTACCTTGGAGCCGGATTGGCTCACCTACATTCTGGCCAGTAGTGTGACGTTCTTTGGAGGTCTTGTCCTCCTCCTGCCATTCCGATTGGCCTGGATCGGGTGCAAGGACAGACGGAAGACACTGCTAGAGCACTTTCAAAAGACTCAGAACCGCGTGACTGCGCTCCGATCCATAGCCGAGAGCATTCTGTCGGGAAACTCCATCGCCAGCAAAGCAATCGTAAGGCTCAGAAGTTCATCCATCATTTGCATTGCTGCTATAATTATGCTTCTGTAGAGCAGCGGTTTCCAACCTTTGTCAGTGCAAGGCACCTTACTAAAAGTCATTTAGTAGATGGCGCCTGGCCTTCATTTCATTTATTTTTCTTCCAATTACTTCTTTATTCGAATGACTAACAATTCTCCTTGTTTTCAGCCGCAGCGTTGCACTATTTCTAAACTACTTTACGTTTTAGAAATAGTTATAGGCATATGGCCGACGTCAGTAGTGACAATCAGTAGTGTTTCACAGTTTTTACCCATACCACCATCCAGCCGCGGCACCTGTAGAGCAGGTTCACGGCACCCTTCGGTTCCGCGGCATCCAGGTTGGGAAAAACTACTGCAGAGTTACACAGTTGTACCATAGTGGCCTATAATTTTCGGTGCTCTGGGATTGTTGGCCAATTGGTGCAATGGTGCAACGATCTTACAATTGATGCGCAGCACTGTTTACCTGCCGATGAACTGTTTGTTCTCGATGACTTTGACATCATTTGTGCCTGTCTGACAGCGCCTTTTGAGATACCAAAAAGCGTGTTATTAACACAGTTGTACCGGTTGTTATTTTAGGCTGTAGGGGGTGCTGTACAGCGCCCTTGTAGCGGCGTGGTCGTGTTACGGCGCTTTAGAAATTGTCCGTGTTATTATTATCATCATTGTTATTGTTATTATTATTACTGTAATTAACTATTAACTCACTAGCTAACTAACAAAAGCAGAGATCCACTGATTGGAAAATCTTTCCCTGCTAGTTAAATGACGGGATTTTCACTTTTCAATTAGGCCTTCATATCACTTGGTTTAGAACCCGAAGGCGCATCGGATTAACATTGAATTCGTTTAGATTTTCCTAGCGTCGCATCTCTAAGTATTTGTTTTCGACGTCAAAGATCAAATGGTATCAGTTTCCAAGATAATATATGGCAGAGGATTAAATTAATGGAACTAATTAGAAAATCCAAAACAGAGGTTAATTAGGCCTACTGGTGGCTCCATCATCTGTCTCTCCCTTGCGGAAACAAAACTTATTGCGTTTGAATCATCTGACAGTAACTGAGGTCTTTGATCTCTGGTGCACCTAGAACCTGCACAGCGCTGTGAACTCAGTGACTGGTATGAAGTCTGGGAATCGAAGTCCTTTTGTGTCATTTCTTTAAGTCCTCCATGCCTAAACTCAAAATTTGTCTACTCAATATTCACAGTAGACTGCTTTCCTCTTTCCCTGACATCTTGGCTTTTACCTAGACATATGCACTGTGGCACTTAGTGTAACGATCTTACGCGTGATGCACAACACTGCTTCCAACGCACTAACTTTTTTCAGAAATGACGTCGAATGATGTAAACAGGCCTAGATTTTTGCATGTGGATATTCATATAGCGCCTCTAGTTTTCGCAGAAAGGCAATTAACTGTCTTAACGGCGGTACAGACGTTCTTTAGTCAGACCACCCTAATCAACAAAAGATACACTCATTCGAATGAGCACCTGAAGTTGTGTTGGATAAATTTTTATTAAAGCTTTACAGCAAAATGATCAAATATTTGTATATATGCTTATAGGTGATCGTCTTTTGGATAATAGACTTGACGGTGATCACTGTCTATCTCGCAGAGTCAAGCATGTGAGTGCAAGTACTACGTATACACGAATCTGTTATAATGGAAAATGTCATCCATATTGGAGATCTACCAGTTCACGAATATCTAAATCGTATAAGTATCTAAATTCTAAACAAGGAAAATTATTGTATCCCGAAGCCGTAAACAGCTGACATGCAACAACTGCTTGTTTGACATAGATATAGTTTACTGTTGTTACTTTATGCTTGCTGATTTTTATTTTCGCTATAGCATGCTTTAAAACAGCCAGTGGACAACAGCTGTACAGGCGAATGAAAAGAGAAACTGTCAAATTAAATGCAAATATTATAGGTATCATCCGCGTAGAAAAGATGTCCCACTAGTGATTGTCAATTAGCTAGTGGTTTGGTGTACACTGTTTGCAAAAGAAAACTGTGCACTGAAGCGTGACGGACGTCGCATCTCAACAAGGTGTTGGACGACTAATTGTCTTTGAAGTATAGTAACAAACTATTCAATGCATTTCCGGAAACACAAAAGCAATGCTGAAGGCGATGCAAAAGAAGCGAATTGTCCACACAGTATCAGAAGCAGCAGACAAGTAATTGTAATTGTAATTGTAATTAATAGACCATAAATTCTATCGCTCCGGTGTCTAATGCACAACGCATCAAGAAATGTGGATTCCGTTGAGTGAAACTTACGATATTCAGGCAGAAGAGAAATATCAGCGAGTTGACAGATAGGTGAGATTGCAAACGAATCGAAACCACGCGTTCAAAATGTTTAGATGCAAAAGTTTTCTTCAGCAGCCAACTCGGTTGCTCACCTCCGATCTAGGGGAGAGTTGCCCCAATTGGACCGTTGCCTTAATTGGACCACAGCCGATTTACACCCTAGATACCCATTTAACTTCGTTTTCAACTGTTGTATTCTTGCGCAGTTGAATATTGATCGTATCGACGTAGGCAGTTTTACGGAATACTAAACATTTATTAAATGGCGGTTAAAACTCTATTTCATGTAGTCCTGATCTATTTTTAGCCGTACCTGACAACGAGGATATACATTTAAGATCAGCTTTTAAAAATTCAATCAAATTTGTTTTAGTTATAGCCAGGTTTCATGTTTGAGCGACAATAAGTGTTTTTAGGCTAAGACTGGCGTGGGTTGAACTATCGCAGTGTAAGCAAAAGTAGTCCGCGTTGACTGGAATGGACCACACTTAGTTTCCTGAATTGAACCGATAATTTGGGGTGGTCCATTTAAGGACACCGGCACTTGCAATGTTATACTGTGCTTGAGGTGCTTAATTATATAATAATAAGTTCCTTTGGCTTGTATTATGTCGAACAACATTTTCTTTCAGTTGTATATGTAGATGTCAACGAGTAAAAAAAATGCGGGGACTGCTTGATGATGATGTGTTCCTCAGTGCAAACTGTGTGTAATTCCTCTAAGTAGGCCCCTATCAATTATTAAGTGTTAGATTCAAATGGTTGTAACTAAGTATTAATAAAAGACTTAACTAATCATTTAGTCGTAATTAAGTAGTCTATAGTTAACTATGTATAGTCTATATATAACTAGTGATTCTGACAATGTACACCTAATTAGTTTACTGGCAGTGGATATATTAGTCATATATTAAGTTGATTTCTACTACTTTTTTAGTATTTTGACAGTTAGATACAGACGCCTTTATTGCATGTTATAGACAATTAGTGTTTTAAAACGTTTAAAGTGTTTTTTTTACTGCACATTATCTTTAAAAAAACGTCTTTAAAATAATATGTCCCATTCAGGGCAACTGGTCCAATCAAGGACACCATGTGGTCCATTTAAGGAAACAGGTTGCCTTGATTGGACTTATTGGAGCTCAAGTTGTTTTAGTTATTTTTCATAAATGCATGAATACTATCTGTCCCTTGATTATTAACAACATACTTGAATAATCAACCCATCATATGGCGTAATTTCCTTTTAGAAATTCGGTAGCATTCATTCAGTAAACCTCGGTTTCCCTTGGGTGGTCCATTTATGGCAACTCTCCCCTATCTGTTAAAACTTGGCCCCTGAAAATCGTTTCAGCTTTTTTCAGGGAGGGGAGGAACGTCATTAGAGTATTTTCCGGGGGCAACTTGGCCAGCCTGTTAAGTTGTTGTATTTAGACTACGTGTGCAAAACTGTAAGCCAATGCTGCATGATGTTTGCTGCAGTGTGCATATTGTCACTTAATATAATTTTTTATTTTTTGCTCTTTCTTCTTCCTCCTTTTCTTGTTCCATCCATTTCCCTTTTTTTTCAAAACTCAAATGCCCCCTTGCCCCCCCCCCAATCACGTCTGGCCACTTCATTTCGGTGACAGCGCTGCTCATCTGACGAAATGTCAGAGTAATTATCTAATGGCAAAAACTACCTAAATACTCGGCTGATTTCCGAATGGATATCTTCTGATTTCAGAGGAACTGTAAAGCACAGCCTTCATTTCTGTGCAGCTGCGTGTGATCCTAATGATCCTTATGATCTATATGATCTAAGCTTTGGTCTCACATTACAGCAGAGTCTGTCGCTTTGGGCGTTTCAAATGAAAACGCAAATTACATGTAAGTAGAACCACGCCAGTGGAGTCATCTCTAGACCGGTTTGACCTATTCAAAAAAGTCGGCCATGGTTTTGTTTTTATGTCTAGCGGAGTCCCTCAAATCAACCACATGCGAGGCCCTAAAGCATGAAGCCATCTCTCCTAATGGCACCACTGGGGCGAGCCACATGATGGCTAATTTATTCAGTCGACATCTGACGAAGGGTTCGCAACTGAGACCAGTTAGAGCTATGAATTTTGTCCTCAGGATGAAATTAAACGCGACATGAAAGCGAATATGCAATATAATTCGTATGACTGTGATTTATTTGAAACTTCTTCTAACGATCAGAGTCCGGGTGGTGGAAACATTTAAGATGCCACAAGTGGCTGGTAATAAATTAAATACATCAGTGAGTTAAAGAAGAAATTGTTTACTCTTAACTGAACTGTTTGATGCAGCTGTTACTGGAAAGTCTGCGACACAGCACGTGGTCGACTTCAAGCTTTAGGGTGAAGCCATGCACTCATTGAAAATAGGCAGCACGCATAAAATTTTATAGACCCATTCAATTTATTGTCTGATTTCAAAGCAGAGTCGTGACCATTATTAAAGGTCACTTTGCTGTTATGGTGGCAATGACTCAGCAAAATATAAACTCTAACGGAGTGGGTCGTTTGACTCGTTTCATGCGTTGAAGGACGTCACTTTTAAGACTTTTCAGGTGAGAATTGACAGAGATACCTGTGACGTAACTTCATTCGAGTCATTTAAGACCAGACTCAAGACACACTACTTCAAGCTGGCTAATACTGAGCCGTGTTGAACCTGTCAAAGCGCTCTTGTAACGGCACGTGTCGTGTTAGGACGCTGTAGAAATCGTCGTATTCAATATTCATCATCATCATTACCGTCCCATCACGCAGGTGTAGACATTCAATGATGCACCAGTGTGCTGTCAAACTCAAGCAAGAAAAAATAGGAAACCTATGTTTCAGTAGAGGCCCAAAACGTCAGCAAGGAAGATCAAACCTAAGGTTATGCTTGTTTATTCAAGGATTACCCATACATTCGGGCGTTAAGCTTAGAAGATAAGCTATTTATACTGATATAACATTAGTTATAATTGCACGCAAAAAAGCGAAACTTCATTTCATCAATATTAGACGTCAACTGTTTTCAGGCCCGAATTAACGGGGGTGCTAAGGGTGCTGCAGCACTCGGGCCCGCAGTTTTGAGGGGCCCGCATTTTCGGAAGAACATTAATTTTTTTTAATGTACTTGTAATTGGGCCCCGCGCTGATGGCTATATAGGTAATCACAGCACCCGAGCCCTCACTAGCCTTAATGCGGCCCTGACTGTTTTTATCAGCTTTAATTTTACATGACACCTCACCGGAATGAAAAAAATCAAACAAAATATCGGAATTACGAGTAACGCATTTATGTGTACGCAGTTTAATGGAATAAATGTCACTATGCATAAGGACTGAAGAAATAATGAATTGGCCGAGGAAAATTGCAAGAAAATTTCGAGACTACAGAAACATTGAAGTAAATCGGTTAGCTATTATGCAGACTAAGTCTGAACCTGATGTTTATGACTGAGTTTAACGAAATCTAACGATAAAAGGATATGATGATGGTGATGAATCTTATGGCAACAAAGGCCGTTGACGGCGGCAGAAATTAATTTGAACAGTTCTCACCGTTCGTATGGCATATTACAGCCATGGCTGACTTCTGTTCAAATGTTTTATAGCAGGGTGCTCAAAAGCGAGGTGTTGATTCACGTGACCTTTCTATTCAGTGTCTAAATGTAGGTCAATTCAGTGCTGTAAACACGTAACTCAGGACTCCGAAATGAACCTAGTGAACGATTTGGCGATCAGTCTATCTGCCAGCATCTCTCTGTCTCCCTGATGTTGACTTAGTCAAAGCATGTAGCTCAGTTTTGTAGGTCTGTAGGCCTACGTCCATCTGAGGCCATGTTGAGAGTTTTGTTTACCAACTCTTAATCTCCAACAGGACTCAAATTTGGACATGAAGTAGTATGCGACACGATGTTGAGTATGTGTGAGGAGGGAGGGTTTGATTGGCCAGAGACTTTATACTCTGGGACTGGTGCAAATTTGATAGAAAAGTAGGCTTCAAATGAATATGATTATGTTGTAGAGATATGGGGGTCTATAGAAAATTAGCCGGAAACTAATATTTAAAAATCCTGTTAAGTTTGTGAATCATATCAACTAAGTTACTGTAAGCCATTTTGTGAACATGAATTTAGACCATTCCTGAATAGTTCATTTAGTAATGTGAACGCTTTTTGTTAACTATTAAAATCCTGAATACAGTGTTAGCATTGTATTCTTTATTGCTCAGGTGAAATTGGAATGGCATCATTCTGGTGGGATTCGGGCAGTGTTCAGGCCGCTGGCTATTTTTAGGCTGCTTTGGGGGCTTTATGTAGCATCTCTAAGCAGTTTTGACAATGCATAATTAAAGCAAATTCTGACCAATTTAGAACAGGTCTTATTGGTGAAAACTGGGTTTCAGAAACCCGAAAGAGTTCACGTTTTGACATTCACAAGTGTCTTCCTGTTGTAGACAACTGTCAAATAATTGTTGATCCCCAGAAATAAACAGGTACTCGTCGTGAGCATTAAAACACAAAAAGGTATTCAGAAAATATTAATTAGTTGGCACCCGTTCAAAAACCTCTGATTTTAACTCTGAACGCATCGCGGATGCGATAAAAATTTTCTTTCTAGCATTTCACTCAGTTGTAATCGTAAACTTGGTTCCTGAGCATCTGAGGGAACTCATCTGAGGGAATTCATCTGAGGGAATTCTGCTCAACTGTTTAATCGTTGATTTTGCAAACGAATTACTCTGAATCGAGATTTTCATTCATCGGGTTAATATCAGTTGCTCAACTTGTTGAAAAGACCCCTTTTCTGCATGTAGGTACGACCCCTCGAAACGGGAATCCTGCGGCAACGTGCGGTATGAACTGCTACCAACAATTTGGCTGTTTCTAATGTGTGCCAACTGCATTCGATTCGTCATCAAGGTAGGGTCTGAATTAATCTCATTCGCTCAGCAGATTGGACAATAATGCCTGTAGATTTAGTGCCTGACCAATTATTTCAATTCTGGTTTTATTCACTTGCATCAGCATAGGCCTACAGCTGCGACAGTATCTAAATAATTTCTCTAGACTGCTACATTTATTTCAATAATAATAATAATAATAATAATAATAATAATAATAATAATAATAATAATAATAATAATAATAATAATAATAATAATAATAATTATTATTATTATTATTATTATTATTATTATTATTATTATTATTATTATTATTATTATTATTATTACCAATTTTCAGATGGCTGTGAAACCTGAGACGAGGCCTGATTTCTCAGAGATAGTTTTTTTAGTCCTCCACGAGCTACTTCCACCTAATATACCTTTTGTTCCTGAGGGATTATTTCTATCTCAGGTAAAAAAATTTACAATAAACGATTACCATCATCGCTATGGTCATCAACAACGGCAACAATAATAACTAAAACAACAATCACGTAGTCGTCGTCCTAGTTCTCATCTTATTGACGAGCCGCAGTCATCGGAACGGCTTCAGAATGCGCCTACATAAGGAAGCTGTGCTACAGTTTTTGGCCCAATTGGGTCGACGATTGCTCCGTTTTCAGTTTTCAGTCTGTTATAAAGAGGTTGATTCGTCAAAGTACCTCCCCGGTGACAGTCAAACCTTTGAACAAATGTGCTTTAAAGCCGACAATCATCTGTTTACGACGGTTCTGGGAAATCCTGGCCATGTCCTCCACGAGCTACTTCCACCTAAAAAACTGTTGGCATATTCTCTCCGGCCCCGTTCTCATGACCGAGTTTTAGCAATAGCTGATAATAACATGAAAAAAACTTTTATATGTAGAATGCTCTATTCATATTGACTTGATGACAGTTGTTTATATGTTGTATGTACACCGGAGTGCGTCTTGCAGTCGGTAAAAATAAAGAATATACTTATTATTATTATTATTATTATTATTATTATTATTATTATTATTATTATTATTATTATTATTATTATTATTATTATTATTATTATTATGCTATTATTATTATTATGCTATTATTATTATTATTATTATTATTATTATTATTATTATCATCATTATTATTATTATTATTATTATTATTATTATTTTTATTATTATTATTATTATTGTTATTATTATTATTATCATTATTATTATTATTATTATTATTATTATTATTATTATTATTATTATTATCGCCAATTTACGACACTTCTAAAAATCATTGTGTATACAAAGTATTTAGGTAAAGTTTGCTGAGGAATAGCGTATTAAGTTTTATCAGTGACCGTAAATCCAGTCAACTCGTCTTTGTTCATCAGCTATTTACAATCCAACCACTCCGATAAGCTCACTCCTCTTCGAGCACAGCATTCCTTCACCCTCACGCAATTTCATCCTTAAAATTTGGAAATTGCGTTATGGTCCAAGCTACTCCTTCTCTCTTGCATAAACTCCTGCCAGACTTACGACTATTAACCTAAGATCTCGCATCACTACACCTTTTGTTATCGCTGTGCAAGTCTTTCACTCAGAAGTGAAATCACTTGTCTTCCACAAATCCTATCCTGATTCTCCTCTTCCTCTTAGCCTACATCTCTCGCCGCTCCAACTCTATGCATCATCAACGGTAACCGTCTGTTTCTTTGCATGACCCCTGTATCTTGACCTAGTACCAAATCTGAATTTATCTGTTCATCGTTTCGTTTTGAGCGCCAGTGAATAAGCTTGTTTCAGCGACTCAGCTACAATTGGGTCATGAATATAGAAAGCGAGAGATTACGATTTTCCAGCCTGCTTTCTCGAGGTCGTTGGTTTTTCTCAAGCCGCTGAACTTAAAATTCAAGAATTTAAGTGAAACTACTTACGTCAACTTTCTACCTGTTTACTATAATAACATCTGTCAGATGCTCGCATTGTTCTTCACTGTTACGAAATTCTGCGTGCTGTTGCTAACCTGTAAAACAAGTCTGTTGAAATATGTAGTTTACTCAGCGATTCATTTCGTATAGTTTTCCAATTAAAATGGGAAAAAAATATGAAACAACTTGTAAGTTCGGATAGGCGTTCTCAGCTGGAGCAAATGTTATCGAGTCTATAGCCAGGACCGTACAGAAAGCATATTTTTAATGATATTAATTGCATTCTACGTGAACTTCTTCAGGCCAATGACCCGAGTTCTGGTGTCTATATCAGATTTCACAGCACAGAGTGCGAGCAGCAATGCTTCAGAAGCTAATTATTTATTTGACAGCTTGCTAGGCGTTGCGCGCTCGCATTCTCTTGCTATTAGTATACGAATCTATGATATAATGTGAAATACGTAGCCTATATATATATTATATATATAATTGTATATATGACATCGTCCTTATCATAAAAATAATAATTAGCATATTCATATTTTCACTTTCAATTAGGCCTATAAACCACTTGGTTTTGAACTCATTATTATTAGCATGCAACTAGTATTTGATCAATCACAATTGCTAATGTTATTCTATTTCACAGTGAGTTTATCACTTCCAACAATTCTTCTAATCTGCTGAGCATTAACTTTTCTAGGCGAATAAGCATAGGGCCTACTTACGAAGCGTTTAAGGAACGCAGGCTACAATCGGAATGCTATTTAAATGTTTCTTCCTCTTTATTTATCTTTCTTTTTCCCAAACACCATAATATATCCAGTCAAACAGCCATTGAAATCCCAAATCAACTCCTCTGGCTCATCAATATACGATTAGTAGTTTTCCGTGTGTTAACAACACCTAATGGCTACCAAGGTCACTGACGTCAACCTTCCCCCACACGTAATTTAGGCCTAGCTCCTCGCTAAAAATTATGCCACTGATTATACTATTCAACGCAGTTGACGCGGAATATTTATTTCAAGTGTTTAACGGGAACACGATTTTACATAGCGACCGTATGACCTCGATCCTGCTCATTTTTCAATGAATTGATCCTTCACCATCAATGCCCGTTTGAATGGGCGCCACGCCATTTAAGGCCCCCGTGTACGGACCGTGCTAGTCTGAGATTCAATCTTTGAAATAAGCCACTTCGGGAGGCAAACTGCGATCCGAATGCTGTCTTGATGATGAATTGTCTTGATGATTGTTGATCACAACCATGATGTTTCATGTTAACCAAAATGCAGATATATCAATTGGTATATTAAAGAATATTCTTATCTTATCTTTAGCTTATCTCTTACACAGTGGAGTATGGGACGCTCTTACCGATGTAGCTAACTGGGGCAGCGGATGTCTTAAGAGAGCTTTGTTATTTACACCAAATCAACCACTACCTTAGCAAATGCGGTTACTGTTGCGATATTAGTCCTTTTTATTGCTGTTGTTGTTTTTGTTTTTGTCGCCATTGTCATCATCATCATCATCATCATCATCATCATCATCATCACCATTTTGAAGTTGTGTCTATAATAACTGTTTGTGTTAACAGGCCTACCTACAGGCCTGCCTACCCTCGCCCACTAACACATACACATTGTAGGTCTATGTGCGAATACATGTGTGTCTAATTCAGAATGCATGGGTATTCGTATGCATGCTTAATGTATGCATAGCATATGCATACAATACTGTTTGAATCATCTGATGACTCGTGTCTTTGTTTACTGCAGTTTATTGCTGCTCATGACAAGATTCAGATGTGGATCGATCTGTATTCAATCGTCGATCATCTGACAATCGTTCCAACTTTCGTCGGAGTCTACTATGATCGCAATTGGATCGGTTGGCAGTTTCAAGTATAATCCACTTGAGAATGATGATGATGATGATGATGATGATGATGATGAATACGACGATTTCTACAGCGCCGTAACACGACACATGCCGTTACAAGGGCGCTTTGACAAGTTCAACACTTGTATATCGGATCTGTAACCCTGTGTTTGAATGTCTTGGCCTCATCCAATGGTATTTGACTAGCCTATTTGTGCTGCACTATGTATAGTGGTTAGCCTGCTTGACTGTCAACCCAGAGGTCGTATGTTCAAATCCCTCCAGGGCACGAATGATGCTTAGAGATTTCTGTTTTAATGTGGCATGAGCAGTACGCTGTAGATGGAAAGATCAGGGACGGAAAGGATTGACATCTGCGTTCATGGGGCCGATATTCTTCTGATGATAACGCTACCTACGATCTACGCTTCTGAGACGATCGTATTGGGCGGATGATTAGGTGTTTTGGCCTACTAGCAAGTTACTTTTTACCCATTGACTGAACATCCTCATTTAATTACCAGTGCATCGTCAGTATAGGTTTGATTTGCTGTAAGCCTCACGTGAAATGTTGTTTATTTTTCTTAGCTCTTCGGTTTCTTGTTGTCGTTCAATTGCTACGAATGCCGGACATTCTTCAGATGATACACGTTCTTAAGGACAGTAATCGAATCCGTATCGTCAAAGCTATAACAACTGTTATAGCCGTCTGGTTACTTGGGACCGGAATGTTTTTCCTTGTAAGTGAATTCGAATGTGATCCATCATATTCTATCCCACCCTACACTTTTCCGTTCCGTTGAAATCTGGGTAGTTTAAGGATGTTTTTATTGTCAGTATGTTAAAATGTTGTATATTTTATTCCATTCTATCGATTCAATTCGATTCAACTGGAGTCATTCTAGGAGAGTCGAATTGAGTCTAGTCTAGAACAATCGTGTTTCGGCAATGTAGCTTTGCATAGGATTCTGTAGCTTATTCTTTTTTGTCATGTTTTAAATCATCCAGTCTAATGTAGGAGGAGATGGAGGAAACTTGTCCATGAAGCGACCAACCCTCGGATTGAGGAAGGTTGAAGACAAGACAAGACAATGTAGTGTAGTTAAGTTCTTGACTATTCCATGCCTCTTCAAATTAGGCCTTAACGCCTTCGCAATGTAGTGTGGGATTATGTAGTCTTTTCTCACCAAGTCTTATGCAATGGCACAGTCTAGTCCAGATGGTTTAGGTCATTTCACTGGAAGGAAGAGATTCGTTTCTCTGGACCCTGGCTGTACATATTGAGATTTAGAAATGAATTGAAAGCCAGAAACAACATGACAGGGAAAATCTGATGTTCGGCAAAGATCGATGTTTGAACTTTGATCTCTTCTGATTATGCTCGGTTCAATCTAGTCTGATCCAGTCAGATCCACTCGAAATCCATCACTCCAGTCTAACTTAATTAATTCTAGTCTAGTATGAACGTCTGTTAGCCTATACTCGACTGAAATCAAATTAAAGCATATTATGACTGTTAATAAACAGTCTTGTATTTTAATAGGGCATTCGATTCGAATATATTAATTTTGGTTTTGTGTTAATTTTTCCCAGCTGGAAAACAACGGTGACCCTTTCCACAATTACACAAACCATCAGGAGATGTTGTTTGGAGAGAGTTTCTACTTCGTTCTTATTACGCTGACAACCATTGGATATGGAGACATCTCGCCTAAAACAGTCCTCGGTCGCGTCTGCGTTATCATCTACGTTGTCCTGGCTCTGGTTAGTCTAATATAATCTAAGATTTTATCTAACCTCATTTCATTTTGATGAGATGAGATGACAAGGGATCTCGTGGAATCGCCAATACTTTCAAATCTTACTGCCTCAGCAGCAAAGTTTGAAAGTAGGGCGCTTTATTTTTCGACTTTACGTATACGTAGTTTGTACTGTAAGTTGCCGTTAAAACTTGTACTCTAAAACAGTCCAGTTTTCACGGTCATCTATCACCATTCGACAGATCCTCGTTTGCATTTCAGGGTCGTCTAATAACAATTCGAATTTTGTCAGTATCGGATCTTCTTTCTGCAACCTTCTTTTCCTGCATGAATTTCGTCAATATTATGCTGTTGGGTTTTTATGTATTTGAAGTAGAGGCGGGATTTTTTCTTTCACGGTTTGAGCAAGGTTTTGATCATCGAAGGCCTGTACACGCATGCCGCCTTCTTATGCACCGAACAGTCAACAGCTGTGTCGCATAGTCTCTTGTGTCTTCTTTGAATTACGTGTAGGCTCTACGCCAAGGAAGGGTCGATAAGTTCACATGTGTCCCGTTAATGCCGACCAGTCGGCGTATTTCAATGAAGAGTTGACTCTAAGCAAACCTAGTCATTAATTATCCTTTCTGTACAGGTGAGGGGTATGTCAACTTTAACTGGCGTTAAATTACACTGCATTATTACTGAATGAATGCTTCATGAGATTTCATATTTAACAGAGATGTATCTATAAGGTCGTTGAGTCGGTGGTACGCCTGATTACGTGTTGGTCTTTGTATGGATGGCATACTGTGATTCCAACTGAAGGTATTAAAAATGCACGAATTGAATTATTAATGACATCAATTTAGTGAAGTCTATGAGTGAGCGGACGGGCGAGAGGATATAGAGAACACTATCAGAAATAGAATATTAAAATGGATGAGACTTGCGGTTAGTGTGGCCATATACGAGTACATATAGAAGACCAAACCAAATGATGAGCTGGTTTCCTAAAGGACCAAGGAGAAGGGAAAGACCTGGGAAGAACTGACTGAATTGACAGCGATGACTTGAGGTGGGTCTTGGAGAAGTCGTAGGACGAGGCCGCTAGATTGTCGATGAGGAGAACCAATTCTGCATGGGAAGGACTAAGTAACAAGTAAGGTTTAAATCTGCAGCCAAAAGGCGTGGCTTCTTATATGTAGGCCTACAAGATGACAGTGATAAATGAATCCTCGTTGAAAAACTTCAAGATAAATGCACCAGATAATCTGTCTTTACTTTTGTTCCGCTTTATTTATGTCTGTAAATTCGTAGAATTAACTTTAGCAGTGTAGGCACATGTGTGAAGAAATGGCTTTCAAACTGATTTAGGCCTGCTGCAGTGAAGATTTATTCCGTAGGCACATACTTTTTAGGACAGAATTTCTCCGCATACGTTTGGTGTTCGGATCAATACCTGGCTTAGTAGACCTATTCCAGTCCTTTTCATTCGATCTCCTGGCTGAAAATCATAGTAGCTTTAATGTTTACCGATCGAGAGTGATCGGTCTCAGGACTGGCTACGAAATAACGTCATGTTCTGTGATCGAATAGAAAAGAAAATCTTACAAGTTTGACAGAGCAGTGGAAATAAATTTGGCCTAAACGAATGAACTTGGGTTTGAATGTGTGTCAACTGCAGTTGTTTGCAGATTTAAATTAACTGCACTGAATATTGTTACCTGCGATGATCAATGACGATCATGATGATGACGATAACGGTGACGATGACGATGGCATTGACAACGACGAAAATGATGATTATGATGAGGCGTTGTAGTAGATGATGATGTTGATGGTGGCGGTGGCGGCGATGATAATGATGATGAAGATGATGTAGATGATGATGACAACGATGACAATGATTCCGACAACGACGACGATGACGATGATGAAGAAGTTATAGTAGTGACGAAGGTGGTTTTGGTGATGATAATGATGACAATGATGATGACGTTGACGACGATGCCGACGACGTCGGTATACTCAAGAATAGCAAGGGTCTTAAAATAGAAGTAAGAAAGCTGAGATGACTGAATATTAAGCTATACAGGAGACGTTTTTCTGTATACAGGCGATGTTTGGCAGTCTCATTCCGGAACTGGGCAGGGTGATTGCAAGTCGAGAGAAGTATCGACGTCCTTACAAGAGATCATATGCGAGAAGGCATGTTAACGGAGCTATTTACCCTATTTGTCATGAGAATTTGATATTACCTGACAATACTTTCTAAGCATTTTCATCTATTTTTAAAATTCTATTTAGCTATTTTTTGCTCCCATTTTTTAACATTATTATTTTCAAAACATCTTTGATGAATATTTCAGCTAGTTTTTTTCAGTTTCTCCTTCTCCAAAAAAAATCGGTTCTGGCTCTTGTGATAAAAAAAGAATCCCCAAAACATTCTGGAGAATAATTATTAAAAGTAGTTGTCGGTCGTCAAAAGTCGCATTGATTGCGAAAGGTCATAAGACTTTTCACCTGAGAATACCTCGACCATCGCAAAAAATTTAACTCCTGTTCTGCCTGCGTTCGTCGCTCGCCCAAACTGATATATGGGAGTGGCTTGTTTCCAAAATCAGGTAGATCGTAATCACCCCTGAATCTGCATTTGAATATTGCAACGATTAATTCACTCTGACATCTTCTGTAGACACATTGTCATCTGTGGAGAAATCACTTTCGAAACATTGTCCACCGTCGTCAGGAATTTCATCCACAAGGACGCTGCATGCACTGACGTTGACATCGTCATCATCGACAAGTTAGATCTTTGACGATAATCTACTCGGATCTAATCGAATCTAATTCGATCTAATATGATCTAATCCAGTCTAGTTTAGTGTATTATAGTAGCCTATATGGTGTAGTTTTTAGCCTAGTATAGATTAGCCTAATTTAGTATAGTTTATTCTGGTCTAGTTTATTCTAGTTACTCTAGTAGGCTCCTATAGTTTAGCCTAATGATCCCTAATCTGATTATGATGAGTTCTCTGCCTGAAGGCAGGTTCGTTGGGTTTGCCACCCGGGATGAAGTGAGTGAGGTGGTTTCCCTTTGCCTTCCTCACAGACAATTGTAGGTGAGCAATGTGCCCAAGGTCGCTACGCAGTGGCTGAGACAGATTCGAACCTGCGACCCTCCGGTTATACAAGGCACAGAACATACCCGCTACACCAGCGCGTCTCATAATCTAGCGTAATTTAGCATAGTTTATTCTGGTCTAGTTTAGTCCAATCCAGCCTAATAAAATCTCATCGTATGAACAGACAGCGTATCACGATAACACTCACTAATCTGTCATGAAAAGCATAACTGAGTCATTTAAATGATAGCTACTGTCATGTAGTGATTTTATTGGCGTGAAACGCATATCTAATATCCCGACCTGTGCACGTGTTCAGGGATAAGCCTTCGACCGAGTTGCAGGCATTCTTCAGGCGACGATTTAATGACGTCACCTTCATCCGGGGTTCCGTGATCGACATACCAACCCTTAAACTGGCAAAGGTAGGCCAACTTTTAATAGGCCTATATCTTCAAAACTTAATGACCTTTTCAGTTCTTCAAGTCAATCTATAAATCTAAGAGGCTTTTATTTTACGGGGTTGGGAAGGGGGTAAATTACGCAGTTTCGTATACGTAAGCAAATGGCCGCTATTGCAGGGTTGCACTATTGTATTGTGGCAGGCTGTTATAAAGGCCTATAGAGTAACGTCAATAGGCGTTTTCATTATTAAGTGCCAAGTTCTAATCAATGAGGATCAATCTCGCACACATACAATACAATACAATACAATACAATACAATACAATTCAACTGTACTTTGATATTGCCCTCCTTCCAAAGTTCAGAAGTGCACACGACCATACGACAGAACATCAATGGCGCTGGGTCTCTACGCAGTGGCCTGAGGTAGATTCGAACCTGCGGCCTTCCGACTACAAGGTACCGAACATACCGCTACACCACCGCGTCCCCTTATATATCTCTTCTTTCTTCTCTTCCGTCAGTGATCTGACGATGAGGCCTTTACGAAACTTCTCCAAAGTTCTCTATTCTTGATTGTCTCGCCGATTCCGGCTAAGTCGGTGCCTTTCTCCCCTAAGTCCTCCTTGATGTTGTCCATCCAGGTCTTCCTCTGCCCTCCTCTACTTCTCTTCCCCTCCACATGTCCGTGTAGTGCAGCATTTGGTAGCCTCTTTTCTCCCATCCTGCTTACATGGCCAAACCACCTGAGTCTCCTCTTCCCGATCTTTTCCACTATTGTTTCTTCTACTCCCAGCTCTTCTCTTGTTTTCTCATTTCTGATCTTCTCTCTTCGGCTTCTGCCTATGATTCTTCTTAGCCAGCCCATCTCCGCCACCAGCAGTTTTCGTTCGTCTGCTGGTGGCGGAGATGGGCTGGCTAAGAAGAATCTTATATATAAAGTTATAAACCTTATATATAAACACACACAAACATGACTTTTACACGGATGAAATTAGATTAGGTGAGGTTAGATTAGATTAGATTAGACTGGACTATACTGGATAAGACTATGCTAGCCTAGACTACGTTAGAACGGACTCCGTTATTTAGACTATAGGCTAGACTAGTGTGCGTTGTCTGACGTGTGTCATGCGTGACTTGGCAGGCCAGCCAGTCAGCGGCTGTCTTCATCCTAGCCCACCGACAAGCGGACAGACCAGAGGAAGAGGATTCAGCGAACATCATGAGGGCAACAGCCTTCAAAAACCTTTCACCAGATATACGCATCATCATACAACTACTACATCATCAAAACAAGGTATCCTCCTTAAATGACACACTCATACCTATGAAACTGATATTGATGTCGTTGTTTCTGCTGTTGTTGTTGTTCGATGTCGTGGTCATCACCAACACTGCCGTCACTACGTTCTTCATTGTCCTCGTCATCATCATGATCATCACCGTCACCACCATTGTTATCCTCATCTGTCATCTGTTACAGCGAGTAGTAATATCAGACTGACGGACATACAGAATGTATTGCATTTTAAAGCAGAAATAGCAATTTGCTATCAAAATATCCGGTTCTTGTCGTAAAAACATTAACACTGCTGCCATAATCATCATCATCTTTCGATTGTCAACAAGAATATATACCAATCATCAGTGTGAATACTCTTTGCGGATAGGAGCAACTGCTAAACATCCCGGGATGGAACTGGCACCGCCAAGATGGCGATGAGGTGATTTGCATCTCTGAACTGCAGATGGCTCTAATGGCTCAGAACTGTTTGGCGCCAGGAATCGTTACGATGTTCTCCAACTTGATCTCCATGAGGTCACCTGAGGTCAGACAGCGTCTGTAATTATTTCTACCATTTATTCAAAATCCAATGTGATTTACTTTTTAAAATCTTATTCATTAGGCATATTAGGGACCTCTTAGGTACTTTCTTTGGTCCTCTTAAGACCTTTCTTTTTGACCGGGCCTGGGTCGGGAGTGCCACTGAGTAGATTTCTTGAAGGGACGCTGTGAACTGAGTTTTGTGTACAGTCTTGCAGTGCGAGATATTAGCGTATATATTTAGTGCGTTTACTTTAGTTTCACGTGTATATGTATATATGATAGATGTATAACGTATAGTCTTAGTGACACGCGCGGCCGGCCAATCTCGGCAGCGGCGCGCTATATGTATATTATTAGAGTTCGCTAGGGCGCACAGAAGACAGGTGTGTCAAGAGGCGCGAAGAATTATGCTGACTAGAGAAGTTTGAATTCGAGTATGTTCGCTGTAGTAGTGTGGCTGACTAATTGAGTTGTAATCGAATTGAGTTCTGTCTGTTTGTTTCTTATTAAACTGAAAAGATATTAAACTGTGTTGCTGATTAATTCAGGTTATACTTATACGTAGAATTAGTGTTCAAAAGGTGAACGTTAAATAGGCGTTAAGAGAACAAGGATTTAATCAGAAGGATTGTCAACGGAAGGATTGGGTTGACATTATTGGTGGCAGCGTCGGTGTGGATAAATACTCACGGTGGAACAGCGTCGGTGTGGATAAGAACTCACGGTGAATAAATACTCACGGTGGATATAAACTCACGGTGGATTAAAATTCACGTTATCACCTCTTTCGGCGGATAAAAGAATCTACGACGGTGATTGAAGAATTTACAACGGTGTTAGAAGAATCTACGCGTTGTTGCTGTGTGACGTGTCTACGATATCAACGACGGTGGAACACGAGAAACGGTATAAAAAATTTCGTTGTTTTCCACGAACAAATATAAAAGAAATCCCGTTTGTTTATCGATTCACACACAAAGAAAAACCGTGACTTCTTTGAAAAGAGAAATCACCAAAGTAAACAAGTAAGATGGAGAAACTAAGTGCTGAAAGACAAGCAGATATTAAGAAGATGTCTACGGAAAGGCTAAAACAGCGCTTGTTGAAAGCCGGTTTTAAAGAAGAACAATTAGAAGGTATGTCACGTGGTGACATGATACAGGAACTCGCTGATGTGTGGGTTAAAGAAGAAGTCGAAGAAGAAGGTGCCGTTGGCGGTGCCGTAGAAAAGGCTATTGAAAAACCTCCTGCGCCTATGTCTATGGAGATGTTGATGCAGTGGATGATGATGAAAGAAGATAGGGAGGAGAAACGAAGACAAGAAGAGAAAGAGCTGAGACAAGAAGCAGAACGTGTAAGACAAGACGAATTGCGCTTGCAGAGAGAGAAAGAAGAGAAAGCAGAACGTTTGCAGAGAGAGAAAGAAGAGAAAGAATTGCGCTTGCAGCGAGAGAAAGAAGAGAAAGCGGAACTTGCAAGGCAAGAGGAATTGCGTCTGCAAAGAGAGAGAGAGAAGATAAAGCAGAACAAGTGCGTAAGGCAGAACTTGAATTGCAAAAGAATCAGTTTGAGATTCAGTTAGAACAGTTGAAAAGAGATAGGGAAGATGCTGAAAGAAGAAGATTGGAGCAGATGATTGAATTTGAAAAAGCTAGAAAAAGTGATGAAGAGGTTCGTCAGCAACAGATTGAAGCAAAGAGAATGCGTGAAGAAGAAAAAGAAAAAGCGCGAACGTTAGAGTTAGAACGCGCAGAACAGATAAGACAAGAAGAACTCAAATTTCAGAAAGAAAGTTTGGAAAAGGCAGAGACAGAAAGACAAGAACGTCTGAAACTGGAGAAATCAAAATTGACATTGAAAGAAACGCAAATGAGAGAAGAACGGGAAGCTGAAAGAAGGAAACAGCAAGAAAGTGAAACTTTGGTGTCAAAAATTAAGAAAATAGGTGATGCAATGAAGCATGTATTGCCTCAAATGCCAACTGATATGATGGAGGTGCCATTATATTTTGAAACAGTCGAGAACGCGTTTCGTAGTTTTGCTGTGGAAAAGCCGTTTTGGGTGAAATTATTACTACCATTGATGACGCCGAAAGCTCGAACCGTTCTGAATAGATTGTCATACGATGATCTAGACAATTATGATAGAGTCAAGCAGCACTTATTAAAAGAATTTAAATTGACCTCGAGAGAATACAGAGCCAGATTTGTGGATGCTAAGAAGACGACAGAAGAGACTTATACGATGTTTATGGCAAGACTTAAGAACTTGCTAAACTATTACGTGAGAAGTCGAAACGTGAACAGAGAGTATGATACGCTCTTTGATTTGCTGGTAGCGGATAAGCTAAAAGAATGTTTACCGCCAGGTCCACTACAGTTTGTATTGTCGAAGGAAGGAACTGACTGTCTTCAAGCTAGTGCAGTGGCAGACCTAGCAGACATTCATGTAAACAATCGAATTGGGTTTGCGATCCCAAATATAAACAGTTATCCTTCTCAACGTTCCGTAAACCAAAGCCAGAGTGGAAAGTGGAAAAGTAATCCAGAAACAGGGAATCAGTTTAAAGGTAAAGAAGTCAAGGCTAATGTCCCTGTACCCAATGAGACCAGAGAAGTGACGTTTGGTCGTCAGGGATTTAACAAATCGTCAGCGCCGTTTGCCAAGAGGGAAGGCAACACATCGTTTACGCAGTATAAGAGATATGAAGGAAATGAACAACGAGGTATTTCACAACCATACCATACAGTTGTGAAGCGTTGTCACAACTGTGGTTCAGACAAACATTTAGTTAAATTTTGTCCAGTTCCAGTGGCAGCAGCTAGTTCTAGCAGAAATCAAGAACACACAAGGGTGAATTTGATTCAAGTGGTTAGTGATACAGATAATCAAACCGCGAGTCAAGAAAACCAAGAGACTGAAGTAAAGTCAGTAATGAAATGTGGTATTCAAAAAGAAATTCTATTGGATGCTGGAATTCAGAGAGAAGTCATAGGAAAAGATGACAGTCGAATATTGAAGAAATCGTTCTTGCAATATGTCGAGGTCGAAATTCGTGGAGTAGACGGTAAAGAGCCAGTGAAAGTCAAAGCACTGAGCGACTCGGGAGCAGAGATTCCGGTGATTAGTGAAGAATTACTGGAAGGCATGAAGGTGGAACAAATTGGAAAAGTGAACTTGCAATGTGTGGCAGGAGATGCCATTCCTGCGAAGTTAGTGAAAGTGGATGTTAGATTGTGTGGTAGTGACGTGAAAGAAGAGGGATTTCCGCGTAAAATCCAGTGTTCACTTACACCTTATGTCACTTTGATGTGTGCTAGTATTGCAAAGATGGGCAGTACAGAAAGATTCTTGTTGCATCCAGAGATAATTGCCGAATTAAAAGCCGTACCACAGATGAAAGTTAAAACGATACAAGGAGATGTGAGTGTACAAGCAAATGTAATGACGAGAGCGCAGAGTCGGAAACAGGAAATGGTAGATGTTGATGAGAAGAGTGAAACTGAAAGTTCAAGTGATGAGGAAAACGACAGTAATGAGCAACGAAGCTTATCGCGAGATGGTGTAACATCAGAGATAAACGAGCAAGAGATGGCTGCATGCGAGAATGGCACATTAAATGAAATTGAAGAAGACGATGAATGTGATGTGGGGATAGGAGACTTGTATAGAGATGAAGAAATGGACGAAGAACAAAAGGTGCAGATTGCCGATTCGAAGAAGTTCGAAGAGCAACAGAGAAAGGATGAATCGTTGAAGCCGTGGTGGAAGTTAGCACAAGAGAAAGAATCTGAATTCTGTGTGATCAACGGTTTATTGCATAAGAAATATCAGATATTAGACCAGACGATATATCAACTAGTGTTACCAAAAGAGAGACGAATTAAAGTGATGGAGTTGGCACATGAGTCGGTATTTGGAGGACATCTAGGAGAAGAGAAAACAAGAGAACGAATAAAATTATCTTTTGTATGGCCAAAGATGAGAAGGGACATTGTGAAATTTTGTAAGTCTTGCGAGAAGTGTCAACTAAAGGCAAGGAGTCTGGTGATGGATAGAGTGCCTATCACTCCGGTCTCAAGAGAAGAGGTCGCCTTCAGGAGAATGACAATGGACCTAATAGACAACCCGAGGAAATGGCACAAGATAATTCCTTTTCACGAAAATCATTTGAAAGAACTCAAAGAAAATACGGAGAAAGCATTATTGTTTGCAGAATCTTACTCTCAAGAAAAGCAGTTGCAATACACAAATCAGTATAACAAGAGAGCAAGACACAAAGGAATTTGCAGCATACCGAATTCCTTTGATTTATCGAGCAGAAGTGGAACGTCAGATCAAAGAAATGTTAAAAACAGACATTATTAAACCATCATCGAGCAGAATGGCAAGCCCTTTGGTTATTGTTAAAAAGAAAGACGGATCTTTGAGACTTGCCTGTGACTACAGATACATTAACTCATTCACAGTGGATTGTAAATATCCGATGCCGATTGTCAGAGACGTTTTGAACAAAGTTGGAAAGTCTAATGTGATTTCTATTTTGGACTGTCGAAGTGCTTATTGGACTTGTCCTGTAAAACAATCTGATCAATGGAAGACGGCTTTTGTAACACATAATGGACTGTATGAATTTACTCGTGTTCCTTTTGGAATGATAAATTCAGGCCGAACTTTTGTTAAGGCGATAAATTTAGTTTTACAGCCTATAAGTGACTTTGCAGAACCGTATGTTGATGACATTGCTGTGCATTCTGACAGTTGGAAAGTTCACTTGCAGCATCTAGATGCATTTTTGATGCAAATGAGATTGCATAACGTTACTTTGAATTTGAAAAAATGCATATTTGGTAAGAGTGAGGTAAGGTTTATCGGTCATGTGGTTGGGTCTGGTAAGATAAAGATGAATCCAGACAGAATTGAAAGTTTGACTAATTTGAAGATCCCAGAAACTAAGAAGCAAGTTAAGCAACTGCTTGGATTTTTTAATTATTACAGACAGTTTATTAAGGACTTTGCACAGATTGCGAAACCGCTATCTGATTTAACTAGTAAACGTGTTTCTGATAAGATTGATTGGACTGTTGAACATCAGCAAGCATTTGATTTACTTAAAGAGGCTGTGCGATCCAAAGTAGTGTTATATGTTTTTGAAGTGGGAAAACCATTCAATTTGTACTGCGATAGTAGTGACTTTGCAGTCGGTGCTGTTTTAACACAGATGGACGACAAGGGAATAGAACGCCCTGTGTCATTTATCAGTCAAAAATTAACTGATACCCAGAAGAGATGGGCTACTGTGGAAAAGGAAGCCTATGCTATTGTTTGGGCTCTAAACAAGTTAAAAGAAATTATAATTGGATCAAAAATTTTCATTTTTACTGATCACAATCCTCTTACATATTTGACTGAGTCAATGTCTAAGTCTGCTAAACTTGTGCGTTGGGCGTTAGCCTTACAAACTTTTGATGTTGAGGTGAAGTACAAGAAGGGCAGATTGAATGTTATTGCTGATTGTTTGTCAAGGTTATAAGTAATCGTAAGACTGTTTATTAATTATTTAGATATATATGTATGTTTCATGTATTTTGGTAATTTCGCAAATTTTGAAATTTAATTTGCTCAATTCCAGAAAAAGGAAGGAGGTAATGTGAACTGAGTTTTGTGTACAGTCTTGCAGTGCGAGATATTAGCGTATATATTTAGTGCGTTTACTTTAGTTTCACGTGTATATGTATATATGATAGATGTATAACGTATAGTCTTAGTGACACGCGCGGCCGGCCAATCTCGGCAGCGGCGCGCTATATGTATATTATTAGAGTTCGCTAGGGCGCACAGAAGACAGGTGTGTCAAGAGGCGCGAAGAATTATGCTGACTAGAGAAGTTTGAATTCGAGTATGTTCGCTGTAGTAGTGTGGCTGACTAATTGAGTTGTAATCGAATTGAGTTCTGTCTGTTTGTTTCTTATTAAACTGAAAAGATATTAAACTGTGTTGCTGATTAATTCAGGTTATACTTATACGTAGAATTAGTGTTCAAAAGGTGAACGTTAAATAGGCGTTAAGTACAAGAGAACAAGGATTTAATCAGAAGGATTGTCAACGGAAGGATTGGGTTGACAGACGCTATGTAAGTTTATTATAGATAGATAGGTAGACAAACAGGAAATTGCACGTTGTAATTAAAAATATCATACTGCTTGTAGGTAGAAACAGTTATTAAACAACTAAATCTTTCAGTTTTTGGAAGTTTCAACAAGAGAATTATTGTCAATTTCAAGTAATAGGACTATAAGGCCTATTGGCCGATTAGGCCTGGTCACAACTTGTTCTCAGCCTGACATTTTCATAATATTGCTAGGATGCAATAATTAAGTTATCTACGTTACATCAATTATTACGACCTATTGCAGTCGATCGGTAGATCTGAGTGACACACACTTGCAGTAAGTAGTTCGGGTTTCTTGAATCTGAGAGCAATTAAGTATTCTAGGAAAAAGAAAGTATGCGTGGCATTCGAGAATCCTTTTACATAAAAATATTTTTATGTGCCAACTGTACAGCTTGCGGATGTAATTAAATTCAGTTGACCTTCTGTTAGTTATCATCGTCTTTAATCGGTAAATAAAGCTACTTAAATTTGTACGAATAATCATAATAGAATATAATTACGGTACGCGTTAGAACATTGTTGTTCAAGTTGCAAGTATTCAAGAAACCCGAACTCGGGTTGAGAACAAGTTGATGTATACTTCCCGTTGTATACGGGAACCGATTCTGTATTTCATTGAACTGCAAATTGTGCTGAATTAAGTGTTAGACTCTTTGATTTTTTTTCTAGTCATCAGAACGCGTGGAATGGAAGAAGAATTATAACGAAGGCGCTGGGCACGAAATCTATACAGTTATTTTCTCACATGAATTCAACGGACTGACATTCCCAGAAGCCGTTGAGTACGTCACAGCATTCATTTCTTAGTTCGTCTTTCCATTCAAATGTTGATTGGTTGATTGACTGATTGATTTACTGATTGATTGGTTGATTGATTGATTGATTAATTGATTGACTGATTGATTGACTGACTGATTGTTTGACTCATTCGTTGTTTGCTGCCAATTACTGTCTGAATGATTGATAGGATGCTTGTTTGATTGATTAACTGATTAATTTGATTGATTGACAATTCATTCGTTCATTCATTTATTCATTCGTTCATTCATTCGGTCAGTGATTCAATGGGTCAGTTGATCAGTCTGTTTTTATGGTTGATTACTGTTTAGGATTTGCTTCACTGAATTCGGAGCTCTGCTGGTAGCAGTGGAGTGCGATGACGGAAGTGGTCGAGTAAAGCTCAAGGTCAATCCAGGTCAAAGCTTCGTTCTCGTCTCAGGTCACGTGGGATTTTTTATTGCGCAAGATCCGAAAGCAGTGAACAGGTTGCCTGACTGTTAACTAGCATTAAAAGCCTAACCACAGTTTAATTAACTATTTAATTTAATTAAACATTATAGTTGTTCTGCATTTAAACAATCGAACTACTTCTCAGTGATGTACTTTTAGCGAGGAAGATGATACGAACGATTTAACAACAATAACAGCAATAATAATAATATGAATGACGCCATTGCATTCAGAAGAACATTTCTGGATGGCTATGAAACCTTGGAGGCCTGACTTATCGGAGATGAACTTTTGTGTTCCTAACATAATTTTTTGCTCCTGAGGGATTATTTCTACCTGGGTTAATATATAATAACAATAATAATAATAATAATAATAATAATAATAATAATAATAATAATAATAATAATAATAATAATAATAAGCGGTTATTACGATTACAAACGATTTAATGAAGATGATGATGATGATGATGATGATGACGACGACGACGAAAGATTTGATGATGATGATGATGATGATGATGATGATGATGATGATGATGATGATGATGATGATGATGATGATGATGACGATGATGATGATGATAATAATAATAATAATAATAATAATAATAATAATAATAATAATAATAATAATAGAAATAACCTGAGAAATGGTGGCCATTCCAGATGATCTACTTCTTTTAATTAATATTTAAGTCCCCGAGGGATCAAATGTACCTTGGGGCAAAAAAATAATAATAATAATAAGAATAATAATAATGGTTATTATTATTATTGTTCCAGACATTTGTTCACTGTTCTTAATTAATGTTTAGTTAACACGTGTACCTCGGGCATACAAAAAATAAAAAATAAAAAATAGTTATAAATTGTTTTCCTAAAAGATCACACTAACCTCGCGTAAAAATAATAATAATTCATTCATGAGGATCACCTGTTTGTTGTGTCGCATTGTTTGTATTGCATTGTATTGCTTCATCGCTATAGCGTTGCTAATTACCGTCGCAAGAATTCTTTGTCAATGACCAACCCTCTGATGGAACTTCAAGTCAAGAATCCACCCGTAAAAAGTACGCGAACAATTATTTAATCCAACAATAATTTGACATAATTTATACCCAAACTTCAGATGGCGATTTTAAATGAGAGTGCTTAGCCTTTCGCTGATAGACTTTGTACCTCCAACTTTTCTGGTAACAGTACACAAACACCAAGGCTTTCCGGCTTCATATGGTCTGAATAGTGCAAGAAGCCTACCGTAGGGGGCCTACAATTTAATACGATATACATGGAAATATAGATGGCAGATGGGTCGATATCCAAGATTCGTGCAGTCTTCCGAGCACAAACAGCGGACGGAAGATTGCTCAAGAGCGACTGACTGAATATTACAGACATAAGCTTTTTTCTACTAGAGTCTAGAGCACTAAAAGATCGCCTGTATTTATTTGCCTGTGTTAGACCTACTTTAACTCAATCTTTCCCTTCCATTTCTTCTTCTTTTGATATCCTAAGTTCCTGTCTACCTTTTCCATTATCTCTGTGCTCTGCTGGCGTGCTCTCTCTGTCTCTCTCTGTACGGTATGTCTCTGTTTTCAAATCAGACCTCTTCTTGTGCAACTCTGTAACAGTTACTGTAGGCGTCTAACCTCTTCCTCGTATTAAAATCCTTTTCATGGAATAAATAAAATTTCATAGGCCATCGACAAGAGAAATGAAGAAATGGTTGTCCCACGTGGTCTTACGTTGATTCTCTATCAACTGTAACTTAATCCTCGCCGACATTTGAGATTTTCTGACCTATGTAATAGTTCTTATTTTAATCTCAGTTGTAGTTGATTTGGTTGAACCCGAAGATGAAAATGTATTCGAATACTTCGGGGATGCAACGGCAGAACGGCGAAACAGGTGGGCACAGTATGAAAATACATAATTCAATGTATGATGTGAAATGTAATTGAAAATGTCATCCTGTAGCATGTCATGCGTATCTGTAACCGTCGCCTCCAATTGTGCATTTTATCATCTCTTGAAACAGGGTATATCCTGTCCAAAATGTTTATGCTATCAACCCATACCTCTTTATGTTATCAACCCATACCTCTTTACGTTTAAAACCCATACTGTTCTCGTTATCCGAGTGTTGTGCCTGCATCATTTATTTTCCCATTCCTTGTGCTTCCTAACAATACAACTAAAATATAATTACACTAATCACATTAAGTAAGTTAATTGAATTACAAATAATTGTGATGTTGTAACTTCTACAATGCTTACTTTAAGCACGCTACATCGGTCAAATACCGTCAGATAGGAGAGAAGTATAACTTAATCGTCTGGTGAAAATTACTGTGTCGGGACTCGGGAGGCTTCAGTCAGTAGCATTACCAACTTTCATAACTAACATCATAGATTATCTGCTCGATCAGCGTTTCTTAACGAGTTGAGTTGTCAGCAGAGAAGTAGTAGCATCGGTCTTTCGCGTCTGTTTTTAGCGTTTTATTCCTAGATCTCGTATTTCTCCCCAAGTTAACGCTTGTGCCAAATGTTTTGTATGT
>OY744604.1:57328772-57466272 GCA_963556255.1 Allolobophora icterica
TCGTATCAGCCGTAAGTACAATGTAAACATATATTTATATATATATATTTATTTTTATATATATACCCACAATGTCCTTAATACATATGCAGTTACCGTAACTGCCACATAGCAGTAGTATGATAGTCTTTTGAAACATTTAAAATCTATGTTATTTCAGTAATATTTGTGCATATGGTGCCATATATGTATAATCATGTGGTCACTAGTCAGTATATATGTTCAAGATAGTGCATAACATGGTCTAAAATAGTATGATTTCTGACCCAGAGTGGGCAGTTTACATTGTTGAGTGTGTAGTATGAGCTCTTTAACTCGTAAACTACACATGTTTTTATTCTAATAACTGAAATGTTACTTAGCGTCTATCGATTCAAGTACAGTTTGAAAATCTCAGAAAGAATTATACAGTTGAATATTTCTAACTATTTTTGGCACTGGGGCATAATCATGCGTTGTCATGGATATGTATTCTTACGGACTTTCTGCTCAATTTGTTTGTTTTGGGCTTTTCGAAATCGTCGAAGTTCAAGCCAACATTTTTATGGTCTAAGTAATTCTTGAATAGTTGGAAAAATAAATGCTACCCTCTACAACAAGCAAAAATAATCTCCGAATAAGTTTCAACTGTCATTCTGTTGGTCATGTTCTGCGTGTATGTCAGAGCCTGTCAATGGAAACTTTTCCAACTGTTGGAACATCATTGGTGTGGGATGAAATTGTCTTTCTTAACGACTGAGTTGAAGTGGCCTTCGAGAGGTGCTTAGAAAGCAATGTATTATTGGCTGTGAAACTTACATTACGCCGATGTTGATTGAACACATATGTTACCGGAAGTACACTTTACCCCTACATTTTGATTAATAATTTTGTATAATAATTTGTGAAGTAATTTTGTTTAGTGATTTGTAGGCCCTATATCGTTGTGATTACTGAAAGCAGTGTCAAAATGACGATGATCAATAGGGTAGGCTTCTGCATACGTTGAGTCGTGCGGAATACAGTCCACGTTGCAGACATTGAGTGAGTTTAGACATGCATTTGATTTTGAACAAGGCTTTTCTAAACGGGAAAGTTCTGAAGCTGATCCGAGCTCTGGTGACTGGAGGAGAGAGCAGTGACCTGGAGAAGATCATGGCTGACGGCGTTGGAATCATTCGCCGGGTGACGCTAACGGACTACACGGTCAACAGAAAACGATGTTCTCTGGACCTCCTCAGCCTGGCCTACGGACCACTGGAACGGTTCCAGGTTGGAACATCCACTTAAAATACGTGTTTACATGGCTAGTTATTTTTAGCTTTCTTCCTTGCCACAGCTTCGGGTAGTTTTTATTTTTATTTTTTAAACTATTTTTACCATTATTTAGAAACCAGCTGTGTGTGTTTTACTTATCCCTATTATTTGCGTTTTTAAATCTATTTTTCACCAATGATTCGACTTGCATTTTAAAATATTTGACCAGTGTCTATAAAATACTTTCTATTCCTGTACCGTTTCTGACCTCCTTTGACTTTCTAGTAGATGCTTGGTTCTTTTCGTTCCTTTTGTTCGTGTAGTCTTTCGCTAACTTCTAAGCCACCTTCTTTGAGTGTTCTGTGCCGTAGAGGTCACATTATTTTTCACATTCTTAGGGGTTTATTTCGGTCGTTTGTAGACCTGCGTCAATTACGGTGAGCTGTTGGTGAACTCATTGCGAGCCTTTGGACTGCTCTGTCTTGGCGTCTACCGTCTTCTTGAACCAGAATCGAAGGATCCAAAACGCCAGAAGCGATACGTTATCACTAACCCTCCCAACTCGTTCAAACTGCTTCCGTCTGACAGGGTAAGTCTACACTCAATCCCTTCTGCATCTCGCTTTAAACTACCAGGCAAATGAGAATCTCTTAACAAGGTCCGATTTTTACGAGGAAGTGAGAGACTTTTCTTCGTGAATTGGAATTCATTTTTACTCATTCTTCTATTCGGGTGCTCGATAGTCGATAGTGTAATGGATAGCGTGCTGGACTGTCAACTGGGTTAAAATCCCCACTAAGATTTAGACATTTAAAGCTTTCTGCTCCACTAGCACGCCTAGCGAACTGAGGCATAGAATGAGTGCAGCGGCAGTACACTGTCCGTGAGAAGATGAGGCGGCGAGGAAAATGATTGGCCACCCGGCCTCGTAAGTATACAGAGGCCAAGCAAGTGAACACGCCAGCATTTCATAGTCATGGCTTCCGCTTTAGGTTGACCTATAGGGTCTGCTCTCCTTCTTCACTGTACTCCGAGATTTCCTACTGCTTTGACGTCGAAGTTGCACCCAGCTTCTTACGAATAATAATTTGAGTAAAAATGTGTTACAGTTAAAGCACATCTTTGGCAACGAGTCTGATGATATTCATTTTTTTATCAGAGAAATATTTGCGCATTCACAACATTTTAAAGTTTCGTTCTTCACTTGGCACTTTCTAACTCATGTTTATATTTTTATATCTTATCTTGAAGTTGGGACTAGGCCTAGTTATTTATCAGCCTACTAAGGTGGGACTGCTTTAGCGGCTTCCTATAGGGCTCTAATTGTGATAGCACAAACATATGCAAATAGTTCTTGTTGACAATTTCAGATTTATGTTCTTCGTCCTTATGACCTCGGAAGTTGATCAATTCTGACGCAAACGAAATTGAACAGTGCCTTAAACCAGTCTACATACAAGTTCATCAACTTATTAACTCAAATCCTGTTTTTCCTAGCTTGTTGCAAAGTTTGGCTAGTACGAATCGCAATTGTAGATAGCTAACAACTTTTTACTGTTTCATTTGCTAGCCAGAGTAGCAAGAGGTTAGATGAAGGAAGTGTCTAAACATATCTTAACATACAATAGATGAATACTTTTTCTACGAGTGCCTTTTTTATCATAGATTGTCGGGCGCGTAGGTTTGAGTTCACGAATTACGGATTTGCACATTCTGTGGCAATGTATTCCGAGCAACAGGCAGGCCTATAGTTCGACACAGGTGAAAATGCCGAAATCAAGCAGCCGTGATGTTCTAAGCTGCAGCGTCCAGTAAGATGACCGTTGGTAGTCCCGACCAATAATTTTGTTGATTTTGTAATGTATCAGTTCAGTCGATTGTCTCATAAGTTCTGCTTCCAATCTTTAATCGTGCTGTACGACTCGTGCTAGAGCCGACTTCAACATTTGAGTCTGCATCTATGCTTGGTTGTGTAGGCCTACAAACTCCACATTTAGTCTCCGTTGCCTTTCAATTACTAGTTTGTTACTCATCGAGAGTGGAATTTTTAGGTTATATTAGCTGTTTCCGACGATTTTCGACGCAAGGTTCAGTGTTTGTTTCAACGTCTTCGACTATACTACCTAGCACTACTACCTTAACACTTTAACGACGAGCTGCATTGGTTTCCCAGTCACTTTAGTACAACTCGTCGTTAAAGTGTTACTTCAGAAGCACTTTTATTCCTGGATGGCCTTAAAAACTAGGTACACTGTATACCTATTTTCCTCTCTAATGCGGTAAGAAATTTATACAGTTAGACCAGTATGAAATTATATTCGCGGCGTTTCTGAAGAAAAGTCTCCGACAGATAATACAAAGCTTTCTGAGAATGATGCCTCTGAAAACAATACCTTTCTGAACCATTCACCTGATTTTAGACTCAAACCTTTAGACGCCTGAACACCTTCTTTACGCCAAGTAGGCAGAAATAGCAACCAACCGATACAGAATGAAAACAAGAAAGAAAAACACAGAGCTATTTATTGTCAAAAAGAAATTCGAACAAATTGTTTCCACTGGTTACACGTCAGATATTGATCGCGCAGCGGTAGCGACAAACACGAATCGTTTTAAAATGAAAGATAGGTTTATCTCAGCTGTATTGGTGATTTTATTAATTTACTAAATGAATGAATGAATGATTAGCATGAGATTAACGTGTCAGACGTTAATACTTTAATCAGAGGCAACTCAAACAGATGGATGTCAAGTTGTAGCGTATTGTGCCTCGTTTCTTGTCTTCGCTTCTCTTATTCGGCGATATTGCATGAGGCAGTGTATAAACTCCAGCATCTCCTATTCTGTATCCTTTCTCCGGCTCGTCGCCCTCTTTCCTGCCCTTAATCCCAGCGGCTTTTCTATCCCGGTTGCTCTCGTGACCAACCTCGCTATGAAATCCATGCCAGTACCCTAGATAGCGAGGAGAGTTCAACAAATTGTACAGATACATCGTCTGTAAAGAGATACGTGACAGAAAGCCATGACATTGTGTTGCCTGACAGTTTATCTTCTGCCTTATATTACCAATACTAATTCATATTAAGAAATTGTAAAAACAAATGGTTGCTAATAACATGTTCTGTCGCATGGTCGTCTGTGCACGTCTGAATTTTGGAAGGAGGGCAATATCAAAATACAGTTGTATTGGATATTGTATTGTAACGTATAATAAGACGCAGATAAGTATTCACTTCCCTGTCTTCCATATATATATATTGGACATCGTTGTTAAATTTTACATTTGCAATTGCAAGCTGATTAACTCAATGATCAAATCTCCATTCTCGCCTCAACAGTGCCGGATTTTTGTGATGGGTTTTAGAAAGTTGGATTATGATTTCAAATCCCCACCAGATACTTCAATTTCCGGTTTCAGTAGCGACGCCTAGCGAACTCATTGAGCTTACTTCCTACTTGTTGAATCATTCCAAGCTTTCTCGTCCTCAACTAAACCAGCCTTAGCAGTCAGAGCGGCCTCCTCCAGGCCGCATTAAGGGGTGCTAAGGGTGCTGCAGCACCCTGGCCCGCAGTTTTGGGGTACCCGTCAGCAATTGGTTAAACTCAACCTTCCCTTTCTCTACGCACAGTTTCCTGGCTTTACTTTCTCTGCCTCGGTCCGCGACCTTGGCATTCTATTGGACCAGGAATTAAGTTTTGCACCACACCTTCATCGCCTCAGCCGCGGCTGCCTTTACCAGCTCCGTCAGCTTCGTACTGTCGCTCGCTCTCTCTCAGCAAAAGCAGCAACTACACTTGTACAATTTTTCGTCACAGCTCGTCTTGACTATTGCCTAACTCTTTACTCTGGCCTCCCTTCTGCACGCCTAAACTGCCTTGACAGCATCTTGCGCTCTGCTGCGCGCCTTATTAGCCAAATACCATATTTTGGCCTTGTATCAAATTATATGCTGGAAGTCCTGCATTGGCTCCTTGTACGACAGCGCATTGAGTACAGGATCGCCTCCTTGGTTTGGCGATGTCAACTGGGTCTCGCACCAATATACCTGATAGACCTCTTCCGGCCTGTGTCGGCTTCTCGGACTGCTCAAGTCCTCCGCTCGGCGGGGAGGGGATGCTCTCCGTTTCGTTTACCCGTACTGCTATCGTGCAGACCCGCGCCTTATCAGTGGTCGGCCCCACATTACGGAATGGCCTTCCTCCTGAGCTGCGCCTACATCCTAGGTCTTCCTCTGGTACCTTCTATGACCGCCTGAAAAATGCTCTTTTTCGCCGTGCTGGAGTCGGGAGCGCCTCTGAGTAATTCCCTTGAAGTGGCGCTATATAAATCTATGAATGAATGGCTATTGCGAACTTGATTTCAAATAGCGACGGCGTGTAAGCTGGTTTCTCCCTGACGTGGCTTTTGTGTGGCGCTGAGAAATTTAGGAGATTTACATTACATTACATAATACATAGCCTATATATCTTCAGAAGTGAACTGGAGAAAAATTTGTTACGTCTACGAGATTCTACGATGTCTTACGTCCACCATCTATGACCTACAGCCTCACTAAAAATCCCATCTGCATCCCAGATAAGATCCATAATAATAATACATGAATTAATCAGTGTTGCTTAGGTAAGATATAAGATTCATAGAAGATATGACATTGTTTTACATGTTTTAATATAATAATATATACATCAAAATCTAACGAATGTCTTATTTTCTAGATATGTCTCTCTAGGTGATGTAACGTTCATTGTCCTATTCACCAAATAACGATGAAGCTAAAAGATAAATAACAAATTTTCGGCGTTGAAGTTGAAACTGTCTGATATCCCTCGGTTGCTGTTGGCCAGCTTTCAGAAGTCGACGCATTCCCACTTGCTTTATATGTTCTTGTTCATTTGTTATCGTGGCTAATCCGATATTGTCTTGGTGCGCAAAGTAGCCATTTCTTTGGGTAACTGGATCAATGGATCAATGACGGCCTTTACTTTATCCGGTAAAGAGCGTGAACCATCTTTGCAGCTGGGCTATGTTTTGATTGAAAACGAGACTGGAACATATACCTATAAATATAACAATAACACGCTTTAATGTTGTGAATAAGCAATAATTTTCTCAATTACATAAACAAACTGCACGTAATAACTATAAAAAATTAAACATTATCAGTGGCGAGTGCATATCCTAATGCAATGATTCTTAATAAATTCATATTACACATTACATAAATATTTAACCTACTCCTACTACTAATAGCAGGGCCGCCGACAGAAAATTCCGGGCCCCTAGGCAGAGCAGTCACGGGCCCCTAGGCAGAGCAGTCACGGTTCTCTAAACTATCTTTAGGCTTTATATAAATATAATATCGCACGATCGTACGAAAAAATATTTTAAAAACTAACTGAAACAATAAAAGTGCGGGTACGACCGTACGATATTATATTTATATAGGCCTATGCAACTATGATTTTATTCAGATGTTTAGAGTTTACACTGATTGTAGTTAAGCCTCAGATAATAGATTTTAAAAGGCATAAATCATAAACTTTGTATTACTGATTATAATATATTTCATAAGTTGATTGCGGGCCCGGCCCGGGCCCCTAAAAAGTCGCCGGGCCCCTGGGCATTTGCCCCCTTGTCCCCCCCTCTCGGCGGGCCTGACTAATAGTAATAGACTACCTGCACTATAAATGCTGCAGATGTCAACATCTTTAAAGCTGGTGATGGATTTCCGTCGTAACACAAATTCTGTTAGATGTTGTTAGCCAAAGGGAATGAGCCATCTTCCAGGCCTGGATTACGTCTAACAAGCTCCTCAGTGCACGATCCACTGATAATAAATACTCTGACAAATTTCTTATAGATAATTTTCGTCTGTACTTAAATCTGAAACCGTCAATAATTCCGGAAGCTTGCTAGTTTAATATGGCATCAAATTTGCAAATAAGAAGCTGCTCGCAGTTTCGCAGAGCTGAACCTATTGTGCCTGAAAACCCAGTTGGTCCATTAGTTTTCCATCTAACTGCTTCATCAGATGAGGAGGACGAGGAGGAGGAGAGGAAGAAGGAAAAGGAAGAAAGAAAGAAGGAAGGAGGGGAGACGAAGCAAAGCAGTCCCTTAGGCTAAACTGAGAGGCAGCTATGGATATGAAGTGTTAGCGACTTCATTTACTTAGCCTCGGCATATGAGGGCGAGTGACCAGTCCTCTCCCTCGCAGTCTGATCTTCCCACCGACAGTGTACGGTCGGTGTACTCATTATAGCTGAGTTGGAAGTTAAGGCGAGAGAAACATTAACGCTGAAGTGTGGCTAGCCTGAAAAATAAAGTAAGGCGAGAAACATCCAACTGTAACGTCAAACAAGTTTAATTTAAAAATAAACTTCACTATGATATGCCCTACACCAGCTAGGTACTTACCTGTGTGAACCGGCCTTGGACCATAAAGGCTAGAGAGAGGCTAGACAGAGGCTTCCTTCGCTTCCTTCCCTTAGCACAGTCATTAGAGTGCGAGCTGAACCTATTTCACGACAATTATCTCGAGGCTGAGAAACTGTCACAACAGAGCAGCATTCCCTTCATCATGGAAACTACAAAAAGAGGAAAACACAGAACTTGAGATCAGAAAATTTCAACCAGGAACATATGGTGAAACATTACTAGGACTGCATAATTATTTCTTCCTATATTCGAAGACATTGGAACCATTTTAGTAATTACGGAACCATTTTAGTAATTGTAGTTAGTAACTTCTATCACGTCAGCGTCAATTGCACGAGGTATCATCAGCCGATGGCGCACCAAAACCAAACCGTAATCAGGTCGTTCCATACATACAAAGGCATCTACATACATACGTGCGTACGTACGTGCATACTTACATGTATATATATACATATATATATAGTATATACCTCAATATTTAATTGCTATAGTTGAACAATTCTTACGTTTAACTTTGAATATCTCAGTTCAATTTTGAGCAGATTTTCGAAGTTGCTCTTTACATCTGCAGATCGCCCATAGTAACTGGTTGCATCTTTGCAACCAAGAAGAAGACACAGGCTAACTGCACGAAGACATCAGTCATCTATAAATTATAGACAATCATCACATTAGTACCATTAATGATCAAATTATCATAGAGCACAGAGGCTAATAAGGTGGTCCTCTATCGACCTTATTTTAAAACAAACCACGTGATATATTATCGAAACGATCCATGGAACAATCAGGTGGTGACAGGTTCTCAGCCGAACAGTTGAGTGTATACACACCAGGTCCTGTCTCTGTATGTCTGTCTGTCTCCCTGTCTCTCTCTGTCTGTCTTTTTCTCTCTGGCCCTTCTGGTAACCGGACTCTTCCCGTGATCATCTCTGGACGCCACTTTGATTTTACGCCGCGCTTGTAAATAATCTGGTGCTTTGCGCCTATAGCTTAAGAGTAGCGCTTTATACGACTACGATACGATTGTATTTGTGTATTAATTCAGTACTGGGTTATGCCACCGTTTCATGTGGTAGGAGAGCTCTTGGACACAGTGAGTGCAGTCGAAATGTTACCACTGAACTAAGGACTTATAAGCAGACCTGGTAAACTATTATGTAAGCCTACTACTACCTACCTGCTCCTTTGATGAGTGTAAGGACCAAGTGCACAGCAAACTGCAGTGTATACTGTACGGATATTCTCAGACGTCGTGGCCTCACGAAATATCATCTGAAGCTACAACATACAGAACACGTAGAAACATATAATATCGTCAGGAAAAGATCTGAACCGGATATATGACATGTGGCGAACGGTAGTGTATACTGGTTAGTGTGCTCGGCCTGTAACGCGAAGGTACGGGTTCGAACCTCCTTGGGTTACATATAATTTTAATTTTGGGGGCATGCCCGCATCCACTTTGGGGGCACGTTTATCACTTTGTCTCTGTGAATGAACAGCCCTGCCTGGGTACAAGTGAATCAGTTAAACATAAACCATGTGTAGATGCAGAGTACGGAATCATGATTATCAAACACTGAAATCTAATCAGAAGGTTACCGTAATCTAATCTAATCTAATCTAGAGAATACACATTGCTAAACATTAACATTGTGAGCCTTACCTTAAGCGAATGCCGCCTGCAGACTAGGGTCCAGCTCTGTGTGTCCGGATTGGAAGTCTCAGATCGTCCACATCAGTCACTCTACACGTTCTGGTGAATTGGACGATCTATTATCTTTAATCGATGACCGGTCTGAATAAATGACGTCCATCGCTCTCAGTCGTTTGTAGAATCCATGCTTTTCTCCTGTCTAGCGTAAAAGCATCGAATGATCTGCCTTTAGCCTATGTCGCTAATTCGAGATCTGACATAACTGCCGTTGGTGTAGATATTGTTCTGTTAAGGCCGGTTCTCACACTAGACGTACCCGCTTGATATAGTTTTCACATCCAGAAAAACTAAAAGTTTAAATGTCATCATAAGGTGTGGGGTTTTCGATAGCAGATTTCCGTTTTCAGGACTAGTAGCGGTTTTGATATTCTCACGAGTGGGATCGTTCAATTCAGGAGTTGCAGTTTCGTTCTCAGCGTCATAGGGAGCTCTATCTTCACGAGATGCTCTCGAGTCTCGTTCTCTTCAGTAGTAGAGTCCATTTGCAGCGTTTTCGTTTCCATCATGGCTAGGATTTTCATCTTCATGAGCAGGAGCATTTTGGTTCTCAGCAGTCCTTCGTTCTGCCATTCCGTCAGGCAGTCAGTTAGTCAGCCAGTCAGTTTATCAGTTTGTCAGTTAGTCGGTCAATCCCGTCAGTCAGTCAGTCATTTAGTCAGTCAGTAAGTCAGCCAGTCAGTCAGTCAAGCAGTCAATTTATATAACGCCTCCATAAGATTAAGAGAACTTCTCAGAGGCCATTTCCGTAAAAACCGAATCCAAATTCCCAAGTTAATCCTCGTGCAGACCCAGAGGGAGAATATTTCCAGGTGGACAGCCCAACCACAGTATTCCATTTCCGTAAAAACCGCATCCACAATCCCAAGTTAATCCTCATGGAGACCCAAAGGGAGAATATTTCCAGGTGGATAACCCAACCACATAATTTCATTTCCGTAAAAACCTCATCCACAATCCGAAATTAAACCTCATGCAGAACGAGAGGGAGAATATTTCCAGGTGGATAAGCCAACCAGAGAGTTCCATTACCCGAAAAGCCGCATCCATAATCTCAAGTTAATCCTCGTACAGACCAAGAGGGAGAATACTTTCATGTGGATAGCCCAACCACAAAAATTTCCATTTCCCGTAAAAAACGCTTCCATAATCCAAAGTTAATCCTCGTGGAGACCCAAAGCTAGAATATTTCCAGGTGGATATCCAGTGTTTAATCTAGTCCAGCCGCATCCATAATCTCAAGTTAATCCTCGTACAGACCAAGAGGGAGAATACTTTCATGTGGATAGCCCAATCACAAAAATGTCCATTTCCCGTAAAAAACGCTTCCATAATCCAAAGTTAATCCTCGTGGAGACCCAAAGCTAGAATATTTCCAGGTGGATATCCTGTGTTTAATCTAGTCCAGCCGCATCCATAATCTCAAGTTAATCCTCGTACAGACCAAGAGGGAGAATACTTTCATGTGGATAGCCCAACCAATAAAATTTCCATTCCCGTTAAAAGCGCTTCCAAAATCCAAAGCCAATCTTCGTGGAGACCCAAAGGGAGACAATTCCACGTGGATAGCCCAACCATAAAAATGACCATTTCCCCTAAAAATAGTATTCAGAATCCCAAGTTAATCCTCGTTGAAACCGAAATGAAGAATATTTCCAGGTGGATATCCCAACCATGAAAATGTCCATTCCCCTTAAAAGCCCTTCCAGAATCCAAAGTTAATCTTCGTGGAAACCCAGATGGAGACAATTCCACGTGGACAGCTTAATCACAAAAATGTCCATTTCCCGCCAAAAGCGTATGCAGAATCCAAAGTTAATCCTCGTGCAGACCCAAAAGAGATTATTTTCAAGTGGATAGCCCAACCACAGGTTAGCTAAAGGGTTTTCCTTTCGACAGTTCAGCCTGATTTAGGGGGATTTAAGTTCATAATGAGCAATCGTCTGAATGGGGTTTATGGCATCCTTTTCGAAATTAACTTGTAGGTCGTCTTTTCGACAGTTCACTAGAATATAAATGTAGATGGAGGGCCATAATAAATGTAGACTTCACTAGGTCAAAAACGAAAATGAGAAGGACATCAAAAACGTACAGTTTTATACACCTTACATGTACGTACATGTAAATGTCGATGGAGGACCATCATAAATGTATACCTTATTTGTACATTAATGTAGATGGAAGGCCATCATAAATGCATGTAAATTTAGTCGGCGCAGAAACAGTTTGGGAACAAGATAAGCAGCTTGTTGCAGCAAATGGAGCGCTTATGGACACGAAAGGAGTTGTACATTTGAAGATTAAAATAGGAAACCAGATGTACCCTTTCCGGTGTTTAGTTTCACCTGAAGTGACAGAAATTGTTGTGGGCCTGGATTTTCTGCAACAGCAGAACGCAATATGAAAATTTGCTAGTAACCGACTTTGGTTACACGGAGAGGAAGTATAACTTGTCAGATTCCCCTCCGGCGCCTCCCACCCCCGATGCAACATTATCAGCCGCACGCGCCTAGCAACTACAGCAAATGCCGTGACGCTGATCAGAAAGAAGGAGAGCTACTCGGAACCAGTTGCAGCGAACAACCAGCCGACGCCAACCTCCTATCCCCCTCACCCTCCGGCCCTATCGAGACTCGAACAGACGATGTGTCTCTGAACCACTCAACCACGGAAGTCACAACCGAGACTAACGACGTCACCGCGTCAACCCTGGACTCCGTAACCTCCACGACCTCTGATGGCCCCACAGAAGTCCATCTTCAACCGCTGTTGCCAAACTCGCAGCAACGATCTTCTTCAACCGGAAGAAGCAACGACCATGTGACCACGCGCTCTTCCACGATGAAGGAGAACCCGATTACTCCCCATCCACTGAACGATCCCCGGAAGTTCAACCGCCCGCTCATGGTCGGCACACTACTTCGGTACCCTTTGCCACGCTGCCGGTCCTTAACAAACCCGCACCGATGGAAAGAACGAGGAAAAGAACTTTCACTCCACCCCGACCGAGATGAACTATCCAATCGCCAAGCATCGAACTGAATGAACATTTCAACCGAACTACGAACTGGTTCAAATTTCATTCTTTAATGTCTCTTATCATTTTTTTGTCCAAATTGCAACTAAGTAGGGAACGGACTTAATAACTAACTATAAAATTAATCTCTGCGGACATTGATTAATTAAGGCTTAGCCATCTTTTTGCTAACATGTTAAAACGAGCCACAGTCTCATACGAACGAGTCAGTATAGTAAGCCCTAGCCCTTTAAGTATATAGGTATGTGCGATTCCCATGCACAACGAACTAGTATGTGAGTAAGATGTGAAGGACCCCTTAGGAAAGAGAACTTTGGTGGATGTGTCATCTGGACATGAAATGCAGAAATTAGGTTTCAGCAAAGGAGTGCTGAATCTACAACCAGGGGGGTAGCGATTGTAAAACACCCTTTTTACAGCCTTTCCCAGAGAATGCATTGAATTAGATGAATGCACGGACAAGGAGTAAGGTCTGCATTTCATAGGAATGGAATGCCCAGTACGTGAGAGAGGCACGCAACGTTATAGGCCTCACCGTCAAAGCACGCAAGGAATGGCCCGTTGAGAATGGCATCCGAACTGCGTGGGGGGCGAGCCCCGTTTAATTTTAGAAAGACATATCAGCGACGTCAAACACGGCGCCCGCTCAGGTTATTATTAGAATGACATCTCCACATGCGCTGAACATCTTAAGAATGGCATGACAGATGCGCGCATTTGCGGCGCCTGTCTGGAGAATGGAATGACATTTGAGGAATCTGTCTGAGAATGCGAGCCCCGGCCTATATATACCGGGTCACAATGCAGGACAAGGCAGTACGAAGACGATGCCGAGAGTTGAATCCAGAGTTGATTCTCGACTTCCCGCCTACAGTCCTGCAGACAGTGGCGGCGATCTTGTCTGAGAGGTGGGGGAAACAAAGTCGGCCACTATCTCGTCGACGACCGGTTTTCGAAAATCTTGTCCCCCAAAAAATGTTTCTGCCACTTCATCTCCGAAAAATTTCGCTTTCATCTCCCAAAGAAGTTTATGACCTTTTTTTAGTCCTTCACCTCTTTTTACAACTTTTTCTTACACCATCTTTTTGATTACCTTTTTTTAGTCATTCGCCACGTTTTACTACTTTTTCCCGTCTCACAACAATAACCCTTTTCTTTCTATGATTTCTTCGTCTAAAACGAATGAAGGAAGAAGAAATGAAAAGGAAAGATGCATTGTTGTATCAAGCGATAACATACGAACAGTTAACCAAATTGATGAAAATTCTGACCCGAATTTGGCCATTAATGCTGAACTACTCAGAAGTAGATATCAGAACCCACCCTATTTGATCGATGACTACCCTGTTCATTGTGTATCAATGCCACCCGAGAGCCGACCAGCCCACAACCGTCAACAGACGATGGAAGAAAGTACCCATCAAAGTCTGTTCAGACCTACTGAAAACCGACTTCAAGAAACTTATGAAGGTCCGATCAACCCAGAACCTGTCCGCATCTACAGCGTACCACGCTCCAGCCACTACATGAATTCGCAAGACAACTGGAACACACAGCGTGATGACTATGTGAATCCTTCAACGCCCTTTCGCCCAGCTGCAAGGAACAACTCGAATCGACTACCCGAACTTCAACTTCCGCTGCCAGAATCCGATCGACCCCATCCTCTATCGAGACAGACACCACTCCTGCGAAACCTAACCCACATGGACTCACAGTATGCCAACGAAGCGATTCCTTCGAACGCGTTCCCCAGATGGCACCACGAGCCTACACAAGCAGGAAGACAACCAGTTGCACAATGGTATGATGCAACTCGAGGTTTCGAACCCGTGACAGCACGTCATCCTGTACCAACCACCCAACCGCCTCCGCCTGTCACTTCTTCGTACTCAAACCAGACCCTAAACGACGCCATGCTAATTGGAGAAAAAGAACGTGTCTCAACCGATTCTTTGCCTACGCCGAACAATGCTACCACTCTACCCCCACCCACGAAACCCAGGACACCTTAAGCCAGGATTTTTCGACGGATCTACTCCACTAGGTTTATTTTTAAATCGTTTCGCGATCTGCAAAAGAAGCAATCAATGGTCTCCACAAGATGAACTGGACTATTTATGTTGCGCCTTAGCTGCGCTACTGCTTTGTGAAGGGCCTATAGACAGTTTGACGTCTGCTGAACAATATTAAAGAGTAAATTACGTGAACGTTTCGGAACGAAAGAAGAGATTTCATTGTATAGGGCGAAATTGCATACAAGAAGACAAGGAAGAGATGAAACGATCACTGACGGAGCAAATGACGTCAGAAGAATGATGTACGTAGCGTATGAGGGTTTGACCCCCGATTGTTTTGAAGAAATCGCAATCAGGTGTTTTGTCGAAGCACTGAGAAACCGCTCAACTGCTATCCAGATTTATCGTTGTGAGCCTAAAATCTCCAGCAAGCAGTTACTCTGGCTTTGAAATGGGAAAATCTGGACCGCGTAGAACACAATCGTATGGACAATCAGCGACGCGTGACTGCCATACGAGAACAGGAAGCCAGCACAGCACCACAAGTCCCTCCCTTGATGCAAGGATACGTGAGACGCCAGCAACAGCCTGCGGGGATAAACGCTATCACCGAATACCCCCACCCTCCCAACCGAAGGCCTAACTTCAACCAGTCAAGAAAGACTTGTCCCACCCACATACGCCCACTCATGGAAGGTTTCACGCGCCGAGAAACGTACGAACGCTTTGACGAACAACCGATTTCGAGAAACATTACGCGTTGTTCAACTGCCGTCAGCCAAACCATGTCGCTAAATGGTGTCCCTATCCAGACCAACAGCGACGAACCCCACTCACTCGAAACCAACCCCTCCACAACACAGGCAGAGCAACGTATCTGAAATTGACTCTGCATGGAAGACAGTATCTAGGTCTTTTAGACACTGGTGCGAATTTTTCAGTTTTGCCAGAAAATTTAGTCGGCGCAGAAACAGTTTGGGAACAAGATAAGCAGCTTGTTGCAGCAAATGGAGCGCTTGTGGACACGAAAGGAGTTGTACATTTGAAGATTAAAATAGGAAACCAGATGTACCCTTTCCGGTGTTTAGTTTCACCTGAAGTGACAGAAATTGTTGTGGGCCTGGATTTTCTGCAACAGCAGAACGCAATATGGAAATTTGCTAGTAACCGACTTTGGTTACACGGAGAGGAAGTATAACTTGTCAGATTCCCCTCCGGCGCCTCCCACCCCCGATGCAACTTTATCAGCCGCACGCGCCTAGCAACTACAGCAGATGCCGTGACGCTGATCAGAAAGAAGGAGAGCTACTCGGAACCAGTTGCAGTGAACAACCAGCCGACGCCAACCTCCTATCCCCCTCACCCTCCGGCCCTATCGAGACTCCAACAGGCGATGTGTCTCTGAACCACTCAACCACAGAAGTCACAACCGAGACTAACGACGTCACCGCGTCAACCCTGGACTCCGTAACCTCCACGACCTCTGATGGCCCCACAGAAGTCCATCTTCAACCGCTGTTGCCAAACTCGCAGCAACGATCTTCTTCAACCGGAAGAAGCAACGACCACGTGACCACGCACTCTTCCACGATGACGGAGGACCCGCCTACTCCCATCCACTGAACGATCCCCGGAAGTTCAACCGCCCGCTCATGGCCGGCACACTACTTCGGTACCCTTTGCCACGCTGCCGGTACTTAACAAACCCGCACCGATGGAAAGAACGAGGAAAAGAACTTTCACTCCACCCCGACCGAGATGAACTATCCAATCGCCAAGCATCGAACTGAATGAACATTTCAACCGAACTACGAACTGGTTCAAATTTCATTCCTTAATGTCTCTTATCATTTTTTTGTCCAAATTGCAACTAAGTAGGGAACGGGCGTAATAACTAACTATAAAATTAATCTCTGCGGACATTGATTAATTAAGGCTTAGCCATCTTTTTGCTAACATGTTATAACGAGCCACAGTCTCATACGAACGAGTCCGTATAGTAAGCCCTAGCCCTGTAAGTATATAGGTATGTGCGATGCCCCTGCACAACGAACTAGTATGTGAGTAAGATGTGAAGGACCCCTTAGGAAAGAGAACTTTGGTGGATGTGTCATCTGGACATGAAATGCAGAAATTAGGTTTCAGCAAAGGAGTGCTGAATCTACAACCATGGGGGTAGCGATTATAAAACATCCTTTTTACAGCCTTTCCCAGAGAATGCATTGAATTAGATGAATGCACGGACAAGGAGTAAGGTCTGCATTTCATAGGAATGGAATGCCCAGTACGCGAGAGAGGCACGCAACGTTATAGGCCTCACCGTCAAAGCACGCAAGGAATGGCCCGTTGAGAATGGCATCCGAAATGCGTGGGGGCGAGCCCCGTTTAATTTTAGAAAGACATATCAGCGACGTCAGACACGGCGCCGCTCAGGTTATTATTAGAATGACATCTCCGCTACGTGAGATATGGCACACGCGCTGAGTATCTTAAGAATGGTATGTCAGGCGCGCGCATGCAGAGGCGTCTGTCTGGAGAATGGAATGACATTTGAGGAACCTGTCTGAGACTGCGAGCCGCGGCATATATATATATATATATACCGGCAGGGCAGGATTAACCACTCGGGGGGCCCTATGCTCATTATGCACGGGGGGGGGGGGCCTTTTCGTACTGAGCATGGAATGATGGGAACATGGACGTCCGCAGGAATCTTTCTAAGGGGCAAAATTATTATGGGGGGGCAAAATTTTTCTAGGGGGCAAAATGACATTTTGCATTCATGAACACAGAAGACGAGACAGTTTTTAAAATCCAGGGGGCAAATTCCCTCTGCCCCCTCCGGACGCCCATGGATGGGAACGCTTTAAAGACATTATTATTATTTTATTTTATTTCTTTATTTATTATTGTTATTTTATTATCATTTTTTTGCCCTGAGGTACTTCGTTCTCTCAGGGTCTTAGAGATTATTATTATTATTATTATTATTATTATTATTATTATTATTATTATTATTATTATTATTATTATTATTATTACACAGGTTTTATATAGCGCCCCTTCAAGGTTATTTATTCAGGAGCATGACAATCAACTTGTAGTAAAGCAGGGTCATTGTGTCGTGCTGCTCAAATTAGTAGCCATTGCATACAACACTGCATTTTTGCACTATATCTAAGGTCGTTTCACATGTATATTGCCAGTTAGCGTCAAATTATAACCAAAATTCGAAACTGTTCTCTTCATTGTTAACAGCCCAGAAACACTTGCGACTCTTGGAAGCTACAAACTGATACTATGCAATAATGTTCATCAAATGAATTTAAGTATAGGGGGCCTATCACTCTGAACACAGGCAGTGAAAATCGATCTTTTTGGCTACTCATAAGCAAACCTTGGAAGCGGTGTTACTGAACCTTGAAATGGGCTGAATGCAACCATTTTCTTAGTTGACGCTCACCATTCGCTGGCCAAGAGTAAAACAATAGAAGTGGCGATTTGGTACCTTGCACAAAGTGAGTAGGCCTAATCATTGAACTCGAACGTGTTCTGCAGATTTCTGATCCCTTTTCTAGCCAATTCTCAATAGTGGCCGCTGTAACTGCATGGCAACCATTCATAGCTTATCAGACGTATGTGTAACAATAATATTACTGTTTCAGTAAGTTCAGTATTGTGAGTCTGACATAATATTTTATATGAGCATGACCACCATCTGTGGGTATATGTGCAGTGTCATGCATGTAGTCACAGCTCACAGCAATGGAGTTGATAATGGGAGAGGGACATCCCTATATGTCGACCGTTACCCAATATATCGGGCAAGTCCATTGGTTGTGCTCGATTTATCGCTGCCTTTTACTTTGGCTCGTGTAAGAAATACACCCAAACACGGCGCTGAAGCAAAAATTAAAACCTATAGGCTAATTCTCAGTGTTTTCTTGAGCAAGTTGGCATTTCTTAGCACCGCAAAGCAGAAAGGTTCTAGGTATTAGTCAGTATATGTATTGACAGAAAGAAGTTGAGTCAAAAGAAACACTAGGTCATGACTGATATTTCAAAGACGTAATTTGCTCAGTGCAAATTCTGGCTTAAACTGAAACTAATGGCTAATCTAATAATTATGAGCCAATAATTATCTGGTGTTATAAATTCTGAGTTTGTCCTGCAGCATTCCGACTCCGGCCGGGGGCCCCCTGTAAGCGGGGGGCCCCATGCTAAAGCATATTGAGCATACTGGTTAATCCGGCCCTGTATACCGGGTCACAATCCAGGACAAGGCAATACGAAGACGATGCCGAGAGTTGAATCCAGAGTTGATTCCCGAGTTCCCGCCTACAGTCCTGCAGTACGAAGTTGACACCGAAGCCACCGGACGGATGATCGCCTACAGCCCTGCACTACGAAGGATTCTGAAGATCCGGATTGACGAATCGAAGTACGATCGACTACAGGAGACGAGATGATGATGTCTACCTCACCTACTGCTTCGGCCAACCCAGCAATGCGATAGACGATTGAGAATAGCCTACGCTGAACTATAATAACCGTGAGTGATAATCGTTAGATACGAACCTATACGTAGACGAAAATCGACGAACTAGTAACGATTAGAAATATGAACATTACGTGGATCTGCTTCACAAAGGAAAGGACTGCACGTCGATATGCAGAGAAAGGTTCGACGCCAGCGGGCAGCGATATGCTGAGGATAATATTACCGGAGGTAATGATAAGGCGATTGCTGAAGCCCCTATGCTAAGCCAAATCTTAGCTGGCCTACACCAGTTGACACAAAGCCAGTCAGCCATTACTTCCCAGCTAGCCATAGTCACACAAGGACAGTCGGTACTGGCTTCCCGATTTAATGAAGTGACTCAAGGAAGTCTGAGTTAGCCTCTCAGCAATCGACATTGGCTTCCCGGCAGTCTGTACTGGTTTCCAAACAGACCTCGATGACCTCTAAGCTATCCGCCCTACACAGCACACAATCCACACTGGCTTCCCAGCATAACCGTCTGTCAGACGGCCTACTTAGCTTATCCTCCCGCATATCCCACATGGAAACTGGCTCTAGAGCTGCTAATCCGGACTTAGAAGGTCAGGATCTGGCCTTTTGCTCAAGATCCGAGCACGGCCTGGCCCTCAGCCACTCCTCAAGGAATGAGGAGGGAGAGATGGAGTTCGCTCCATCCTCTCAGGATCCCCTCCTCCTAGGAACCGGATTGCGCAGAAGTGTAAGGTTAGCCACCCGCGCTAATAAGGTGCACTTCCAGGTCGCAGCCGATGTTCACCGTCGTCATTCACCTGATACCATCAGGGCTGGGCACCCGAACCAGAAGAGGCCCATTCTTCAGCTTTCTACCCCACAGTCCCTGAGTACAGGTCTTCCCAACATCCCAGGTTAGCAACTGGGATGGACCTGGAAAGGTTGGACTCTCTCTCTCCAACAAGGACCCCGAACTAGAGCAACCCAGCGTGAGCACTAGCAGCAATAGAGGTCCCCTAGCACGCTCACGCAGAGGCGCCGCCGAAGAGGGGGCGTCCCACAGGTTGATGTGGCCCGTCCTTTCCGACGGGTTGGGATGGTACACGGATGCTATAGCGCCAACCCTTCCAATTGGCAACCCAGCTATGGACACGCACACTACAACCATAACATCAAACCCGACCCCTAGGCGGCAGCACTTCACATGTACACCTTACTTGTACATAGATGAAGATGGAGGACCATCATAAATGTAAACCTTACTTGTAAATAAATGTAGATGGAGGACCATCATAAATGTAGACCTTACTTGAACATAAGTGTAGATGGAGGGCCATCATCAATCTAGACCTTACTTGCACATAAATGTAGATGGAGGACAATCATAAAGTTAGACCTTACTTGTACATAAATGCAGATGGCGGACCATCAAAAAATGTAGACCTCACCGGCACATAAATGTAGATAGAGGACCATCTTTAATGTAGACCTTACTTGTACATAAATGTAGATGGAGCAGCATCATACATGTACACCTCCCTTGTACATTAATGTAGATCGAGGGCCATTATAAATGTAGACGTTACTTGTACAAAAATGTAGATAGACGACCATCATAAATGTATACCTTACTTGTATATAAATGTAGATGGAAGGCCATCATAACACGTGTAGACCTCACATTTACAGAATAATCGCAACAAAATAAATGTGGAAATAACCAATACATTAATGTAGATAGAGGACCATCAAAAATGTACACCTCACCAGTACATAAATGTAAACGGAGGACCATAATGTATGTAGCCCTTACCTGTACATAATAGTAGATGGAAGGCCATCATATTAAGTGTAAACCTCACTTCTACATAAATGTAGGTGAGATAATTACTGCAACACCAAAAATATGGCAATAACCACTACATTAAAGTAAATGGAGGACCACCAAAAATGTAGACTTCACTAGTACATAAATGTAGAAAAAGGACCATCATAAATGTAGACCTTACCTGTACATAAATGTAGATGGAACGCCATCCTACTTAGTGTAGACCTCACTTGTACATAAATGTAGCTGAGATAATTACTGCAACACCATATATGTGGCAATAACCAATACATTAATGTAGTTGGAGGGCCGTCATAAATGTAGACCATACTTGTACATAAATGTAGATGGATCGCCATCCTAATTAGTGTAGACCTCACTTGTGCATAAATGTAGGTGAGATAATCACTGCAACACCATAAATGTGGCAATAACCAATACATTAATGTAGATGGAGGACCATCAAAAATGTAGACCTCACGTTTACATAAATGTACGTGGAGGGCCATTATAAATGTAGATCTCACTAGTTCATATATGTAGATGGACGACCATCATAAATGTATGCCTCATAATATACATAAACGTAGATGGAGGGCCATCATAAATGTAGACCTTACTTGTACATAAATGTAGATGGAGGACCATCATAAATGTAGACCTTACTTGTACTTAAATGTAGATGGAGGACCATCATAAATGTACACCTTACATGTACATTGATCAATTTCCAATCCCAGGATTGACAGAATGCTCGGGGATTAATGTAGATGGAAGGCGATCATAATAAGTCTAGATCTCACTTGAATAAAAATGTAGCTGAGAAAATTACTGCAACACCATAAATGTGGCAATAACCAATACATTAATGTAGATGGAGGACCATCATAAATGTAGACCTCACTGGCACATAAATGTAGATAGAGAACCATCAAAAATGTACACCTCACTTCTACATAAATGTAGATGGAGGACCATCATAAATGTAGACGTCACTTGTACAAAAATGTAAATAGACGACCATCATAAATGCAGACCTCACTAGTACATAAAAGTAAATGGAGGACTAGAATAAATGTAGCCCTTACATGTACACAAATGTAGATGGAAGGCCATTATTGTAAGTGTAGACCTTACTTGTACATAAATGTAGGTCAGATAATAACTGCGACACCATAAATGTGGCAATAACCAATACATTAATGTAGATGGAGGACCATGAAAAGTTTAGCTCTCACTTGTACATAAATGTAGGTGAGATAACTACTGCAACGCCATAAATGTGGCAATAACCAATACATTTATGTAGATGGAGGACCATGAAAAATTTAGCCCTCACTAGTACATAAATGTAGAAAAAGGACCATCATAAATGTAGACCTTACTTGCACATAAATGTAGATGGAAGGCCATCATAATAAGTGTAGACCTTACTTGTACATAAATGTAGGTCAGATAATTACTGCAACACCATAAATGTGGCAATAACCAATACATTAATGTAGATGGAGGACCATGAAAAATTTAGGTCTCACTAGTACATAAATGTAGAAAAAGGACCATCATAAATGTAGACCTTACTTGCACATAAATGTAGATGGAAGGCCATCATAATAACTGTAGACCTCACTTGTACATAAATGTAGGTGAGATAACTACTGCAACACGATAAATGTGGCAATAACCAATACATTAATGTAGATGGAGGACCATGAAAAATTTAGCTTTCACTAGTACATAAATGTAAAAACGGATCATCATATATGTAGTCCTTACTTGCACATAAATGTAGATGGGAGGCCATCATAATAACTGTAGACCTCACTTGTACACAAATGTAGGTGAGATAACTACTGCAACACCATAAATGTGGCCATAACCAATACATTAATGTAGATGGAGGACCATGAAAAATTTAGCCCTCACTAGTACATAAATGTAGAAAAAGGACCATCATAAATGTAGACCTTACTTGCACATAAATGTAGATGGAAGGCCATCATAATAAGTGTAGACCTTACTTGTACATAAATGTAGGTGAGATAATTACTGCAACACGATAAATGTGGCAATAACCAATACATTAATGTAGATGGAGGACCATGAAACATTTAGCTCTCACTAGTACATAAATGTAGAAAAGGGCCATCATATATGTAGACCTTACTTGCACATAAATGTAGATTGAAGGCCATCATAATAAGTGTAGACCTTACTTGTACATAAATGTAGGTGAGATAACTACTGCAACACCATAAATGTGGCAATAACCAATACATTAATGTAGATGGAGGACCATGAAAAATTTAGCTCTCACTAGTATATAAATATAGAAAAAGGACCATCATATATGTAGTCCTTACTTGCACATAAATGTAGATGGAAGGCCATCATAATAACTGTAGACCTCACTTGTACATAAATGTAGGTGAGATAACTACTGCAACGCCATAAATGTGGCAATAACCAATACATTTATGTAGATGGAGGACCATGAAAAATTTAGCCCTCACTAGTACATAAATGTAGAAAAAGGACCATCATAAATGTAGTCCTTACTTGCACATAAATGTAGATATAAAGCCATCATAATAAGTGCAGACCTTACTTGTACATAAATGTAGGTGAGATAATTACTGCAACACCATAAATGTGGCAATAACCAATACATTAATGTAGATGGAGAACCATGAAAAATTTAGCTCTCACTAGTACATAAATGTAGAAAAAGGACCATCATATATGTAGTCCTTACTTGCATATAAATGTAGATGGAAGGCCATCATAATAACTGTAGACCTCACTTGTACATAAATGTAGGTGAGATAACTACTGCAACACGATAAATGTGGCAATAACCAATACATTAATGTAGATGGAGGACCATGAAAAATTTAGCTCTCACTAGTACATAAATGTAGAAAAAGGACCATCATATATGTAGTCCTTACTTGCACATAAATGTAGATGGAAGGCCATCATAATAACTGTAGACCTCACTTGTACATAAATGTAGGTGAGATAACTACTGCAACACGATAAATGTGGCAATAACCAATACATTAATGTAGATGGAGGACCATGAAAAATTTAGCTCTCACTAGTACATAAATGTAGAAAAAGGACCATCATATATGTAGACCTTACTTGCACATAAATGTAGATGGAAAGCCATCATAATAAGTGCAGACCTCACTTGTACATAAATGTAGTTGAGATCATTTGTGCAACACCATAAATGTGGCAAGAACCAATGCATTAATGTAGAATTAGGGCCATTATAAATGTAGACCTCACTGTTACATAAATGTAGATAAAGGACCATCATGAAAGTAGACCTAACTTGTACACATCTACATGTATATGGAGGACCCTCATAAATGTAGACCCTACTTGTACATTAATGTAGATAGAAGACCATCATAAATTCGTAGTATGAAGAAACCACTACCGTCATCTTCTGAGCAACTTCTTGAGGTTTTACAGATCTTTTGAGGTAAAGCGGAATTTGATTTTTCTGTTCCCAGTACACTGTATGTATGTACTCTTGTGTGCATGTCTGGCTCTTACAACGAAGGCATGGTATAACGTGTACTATGCTGCTTCAAAAATCAAAAGTGGGTTCTTGCTGATGTCTGGCGATCACTGCATACAGGAATGATTTCCAGTAAGCACCAGACTAGATCATAGTGGCATTAGCTTCTTTTTTCTACATGAAATGGGCCAACTTGCTTATGTACAGTTGTTTACCAATTTTGTAATGCAAGTAGTTATCCTACTGACAATGGACCAACGAGTCATTGGTTAAATCAACCAAATGACTCATAATTTTGAAGTCTTAAATTTTGCAGATATTGTTCGTATATGGATTGCACAGATCTGAAGGTGCCTGCATTTATAATTTCATGCTGTTTACCCTGTAGGAATGAGTTGTAACTGTTTGTCGTTGTGACCTATAGGCCATCGAGTCTTTAGATTATATTGCACCTAAAAACCCACAAAAATAACTAAATTTTGCTCGTTCTTGATTACAAACATTGTTAACATTTAGGCATTTATTACCTTTGATTGATTGTTTACCATTTATGAGTGTTTGATACTTTATTTCTTTGAACTGTACTTTATGCCAAGCATGATTTTACTTTAGTTGCAATTAAAGTTGTTATTCACCCAAAATGAACTGTAGTTAATGATTTGTCTATTATCAGATGTATTACCAAAATGATCTTATATTTGTAGGTTTGTTTGGTAATAATCACCGTATATCAAGTGTAAACATTATTGTTGCATGTAAATAGATACAACAATAAAACAATTTAAAAAGAGCTATAACAACTGTGTTGAAGCTTGTGAGATAATTACTGCAACGCCATAAATGTGGCAATAACCAATACATTTATGTAGATGGAGGGCCATCATAAATGTAGACCTTGCTTGTACATTAATGTAGATGGAGGACCATTATAAATGTACACCTCATTAGTACATAAATGTAGATGGAGGGCCATCATAAATGAAGACTTTACTTGCACATAAATGTAGATGGAGGACCATCATAAATGTAGACCTTACTTCTACATAAATGTAGAGGGAGGGCCACATAAAATAGACCTCACTATAACATATATGTCGAGGGAGGGTCATCATAAGGGTAGACCTTATGTTTATATAAATGTAGATGGAGGACCATCATAGATGTAGATCATACTTGTACATAAATGTAGATGGAGGGCCATTATAAATGTAGACCTCACTGGTACATAAATTTAGGTGTTTGACCATCATAATTGTACACCTTACTTCTACATAAATGTAGAGGGAGGGCCAACATAAATGTTGACCTTATTTGTGCATAGGTGTAGATGGAGGGCCACATAAAAAAATGCAGTCTACCTTTTCTATCCTTACCATTTAACTTTATCTTAAAATAACTAACATCTAGGAAACCGGCCATTTATACTTTTGTTTGGATGTTTCGTTGTTCTCTTTTAATCATAGAACTTGCTTCATAAGAGAGAGACGTAACTGAGAGGATGGTAGACCGGGAAGGGCGTTTTGGCAATGTCGGTGTTCCAGTGCGGAACCAGGACAATGATCCATGCAAAGTTCCAGGTTCCACGTGAAATTCCCTCGACGCCAGCCTAGACACGAGCACTTGCTTAAAAAAAAAATAGACCTCACTATTACATATATGTAGATGGAGGGCCATCATAAATGTAGACTTCACTTGTACATAAATGTAGATGGAGTGCCATCATATAGGCAGACCTTACTTGTTCATAAATGGAGATCGAGGGCCACATAAAAATAGACCTCACTATTACATATATGTAGATGGAGGGCCATCATAAATGTAGACCTTACTTGTATATAATTGTAGATGGAGGGCCATCATAAATGTAGACCTTACTTGAATATAAATGTAGATGGAGGATTACATAATTGTAGACCTTATTACAGGGCATAAATGTAGACCTTAGTAGTAGATAAATGTAGATGGAGGACCACTGAAATGTGGACATGACCTCTACATAGATGTAGATGCAATACCACATAAATGTAGACCTAGCACTACATTTATGTAGACTTTCGTGCTGCATAAATGCAGCCGACATGCAACATAAGTGTAGACATCTTTAACCACAGATTTGTTGCAACTTGTGACGACACTGATGTCGACGGCTTTTATCGTCTAGAAAAATTGTTGCATAGAAGTCTAGATATTGCCGATGAGCCAGACCTCAACATTAGTTGTTGCGTCTGGCTCAACACTTTTAGACCGGTTGTCTACACTATTTTTTTTGCAAAGAATAGTTCGTCTTTTGATATTTCAGTCGATGTTGCGAGGATTTAAGTTTGTCAGAGGTAGGATCGGCCTAACTGGGTTTATGGCATCCTTTTCGAAGTTAACTAATACTTAGTTCCTTTGGTGGTCAAGGGGATTTTAAGTTATTGGCTGAATCGGCCAAATTGGGTTTATGGGATCGTTTTCGAAGTTAGCTCTTGTAGTATTTCTTTTCGATGTAGTTAATCCTTTAGATATTTCAAACAAATTAGGGCCCTAGACGGATTTAGGTTAACGGGTTGAATCCACTGATTTCTCGTGCAGACCCAAAGGGAGATTATCATTATTTCCACGTGGATAGCCCAACCACAAGCTACCTAAGGGCTTTTCCTTTCGATAGTTCATTAATTGTTAGGGGAATTTAAGTTCATGGGTTGAATCGGTTGAACTGGGTTTATGGCATCCTTTTCCAAGTTAACAAAGGAAGAATATTTCCAGGTGGTATATATCCCAACCACACAATTCCATTCCCTTAAAAACCGCATCCAGAATCCTATGTTAATCCGCATGGACACCCAAAGGAAGAATGTTTCCAGGTGGATAGCCTTACTAATACACAAATGTAGACCTTACTTCTACATAAATATAGATAAAGGGCCATCATAAATGTACACCTCACTTGTACCTAAATGTAGATGGAGGATCATCATAAATGTACACCTCACTTGTACCTAAATGTAGATGGAGGATCATCATAAATGTACACCTCACTAGTACATAAATATAGATGGAAGCCCATCATAAATGTAGACCTTACTTGTACATAATTGTAGATGGAGGGCCATTATAAATGTAGATGTCACTAGTACATAAATGTAGGTACAGGGCCATTATGAATATACACCTTACTTGTACACAAATGTTGATGGAGGACCATCATAAATGTGAACCTCACTAGTACATTAATGAAAATGGAGGACGATCATAAATGTAGACCTTACTTTTACATAAATGCAAATGGAGGGCTACATAAAAATAGACCTCACTATAGTACATAAATGTAGATGGAGGGCCATCATAAATGTAGACCTTACTTGTACATAAATGTAGATGGAGGGCCATCATAAATGTAGACCTTACTTGTACATAAATGTAGATGGAGGGCCATCATAAATGTAGACCTCACTAGTACATAAATGTAGACCTCACTAGTACATAGATGTAGATGGGTAGATGGAGGGCTATCATAAATGTAGACCTTACTAATACATAAATGTAGACCTTACTAGTACATTTATTTTTATTTTTACTTAATCCGGATATTTCTACAGCGCCTCTCGAAGTCAACTACTACTCAGAGGCGCTCCCGACTACAGCATTTGATACTGTGCCGGAATTTTCAGGCCGAAGCGCCACGAGCAATTGCGATTGAAGGACTTGCCCAAGGTCCGTACGCAGCGGCTAGAGTGGGATTCGAACCTGCAACCCTCCGGTCACAAGGCGCCGAACTTACCACTGAGCCACCACGCCCCACATAAATGTAGTTGGAGGGCCATCATAAATGTAGACCTTACTAGTACATAAATGTAGATGGAGGGCTATCATAAATGTACACCTTACTTGTACATAAATGTAGATGGAGGACCATCATAAATGTAGACCTTACTAACACATAAATGCAGACCTCACTAGTACATAAATGGGGTGGACAATGTATGTTGTGTCCCCCACTCTTAAAGGTGGGGACTTGCCCCCCTCAACCCCCCCATGATCGCCGCCCATGGCAATGTACCATTAGGTCAGGATAGATCACATAGAAACAATTTAAGCTTATTCATTATTATCTTCTCACCCTCCCTTCTAGTGTCAATAATAGACCTATATCGGATACAGGACGGACTTCCCACGTGTTGTCGCAAGATTAGTTTTGACTACGACCTGAATTGAACTGATCACCCACTGTTGCCTTATATATCGTGATAGCGGCGATATATAGAATAGGCTCAGATTAGATTAGATTAGATTAGATTAGATATTGTTTAAATATCTTACTCACCAGGTGTCGCATGACGATTCATGTAGACAGAATCTGCTGGGTAATTTGCTGACGCCTTGTTCTTATCCCGGAGACAAAGCTTCAGTCGACTAAAGGACCTAATATGCATCTCCTCTTCTCTGATTTTTCTTTTACAGCTGACTGAGAGTTTTCTTCTTTTGACGAAGACAAATACAGTCTACTTTTCTCAACTTCATCTGAGATAAACCGAGCTTACAAGTGGGGTTCGGCGTCTTGGTTAACTGAAGTTTAAAGTCGATCTTACTTTCTCATCTCAGCCATTTCTTCAGAATGTTTTCAAACCAATTGAGCGATTTAAGCCAGCGACTGAAGCAGCCAGTTGGTTGTTCTTCTTAACATGTCTTCCATCTGCCCAGACATAAAATCCGTCTTAGCCGGATTCAGCTTATATCGATTTATCTAGGACATCCATTCCTGTACATATGTCAGGATGGCCTGTATTTTGGAAATACAGGCTAGTGTGCCCGTTGGGTAACATGTCAAATACACAAAGATGGATGGGTGAACCCGTTCTCCTAATCTGGTGATGTTCTTGTTGAGGTCGGCCGTGTAGATAATGTGTCCACTGATTGCGTGTGCTTTCACAGATCTCGAGTTATTTATGTAGCGCTGGTTAAGGTCTCTTTCTTCAATGGCCCTTCACCTGCCTTTGCTGCTTGTGTATTCTGATGGACTGCATGGGTTGGCAACTTGCCAGTCGGGTTCCAGATGTAAGCCTCACAGTCGACTTGGTTCATAGTCGAGTTCACTCCGGCATTCCAGGTAGTTTGCGTCAAATTCCTCTCAAGCAACTGTGAATTACACATGAACTCGGATGTGTCATTAACATTTCTGGCCATGGTCCGATGACAGATAGCGATATAGCGTTCAAGAGTGACCAACATCACTGTCCAGACGGTGACCATATGGACAGTGGACGCCATCGTCCACAGATAAAGCTCCGAATCAGTGAGGAGGCTGCGAGCTACTGGATGCAGCCAGTCAGTGACGTCGTGACGACTCCGTCTTCATGAACTGGATGAAGATGGAGTTGATGAGGTAGATGATTCCTTCTTTTCCTGGACGTTTTTCTCGTGACTTCGGATGTATTCTTGAGTTTCTTTTGTTATCATTTCCGTGTAAATGGACTGAGGCACCAACAGCAACAGTTTACTCCGCTTGCTTTGGCTCTCTCGAGTGTTCGAAGTGTGAAATATAATTTCTTTTATTTTCTTAAAGGCTTTAGGCCTATCTTGTTACGGTTGCCAATTCCATTTACTCTCTTGGTTGTTTAGTAGCCTTAATGGGTAATCGCATATCAGAATACAACAGACACCGGCGCTATAGAAGCAACTGGTTAATAATAATAATAATAATAATAATAATAATAATAATAATAATAATAATAATAATAATAATAATAATAATAATAATAATAATAATAATAATAATAATAATAATAATAATAATAATAATAATAATAATAATAATAATAATAATAATAATAATAATAATAATAATAATAATAATAATAATAATAATAATAATAATAATAATAATAATAATAATAATAAGGTAATGGTCGGCGTTCTCCGGAATGTCTGTTGCGACGTCTCCTACGTCGTCATGTCTTCCATCAGTCCCGTCAACTGAATTGTGCCACGTTAAGTGTACGTTCCTGAACCAACAGGATGCAGAGGACACTTCGATTAGGTGTCTGAGATTTGACGGTTTACAGGTGCTTGGGCGGGTTCGACCGGTTCGGCTGAGGGCGACAACTGACGACGTGTATTAACAAACTGATGTTGGTGTCATGATTATTGCCTCCGCCGCCATTAGATTGACGAAGCGGCTGCTCCTTGTGAACCATCAACCTTCGAGCATCTTTGCGTCAGGGTAACGGTCTCCGGTAAATCACGTCTCGTCGTCGTGGTGTTGTTTCGTCCGGGGGTCGGAGAAGGTGACTGCTTCGTTTTTGGACGATTTCCGGACTCTGCTGTGGTAGGACGAAATCTAGACGACCCTTGGGAATCGATTCTTTCAATGTGACCGCAAACAATAGACTTACAAGTGTATCAAAGTCGTCAACGAATTAGGTTTCCTTTCAACAACTCAATATATATTTACTTATTTATATTATATAGGCCTACCACAAAGTAGGCCTATGTGTAGGCCTACATCCGTTCTTTCGGACGGCAGTATTATATTAAACGCATTTATTAAGCGCTATTATATAATGACCAAGCGTCAGTGGATGGCGCTGAGTAATTTGGAGTGAAGGATTTGCTAAAGGTCCCTACACATAAACCGTCTCAGGGTTGGAGGCTCAAATCTCTGCATAGCAAGGCGAACGGTGAACCAATCGGCTACCGGTTGTTGGTTTCATCAAGTGGTAGACGGTTACAGAGAGTGCTAATTACATGGCACATTGTCCCAGCAGTCTTTATCTGCAGATGGTCGAGGGAATTCATATGGCGCCGTCACTATCCTTAATGAGCCAACAGCCAAGGACGCCTACTTTACGATACACGCTCATATCGAAGATCTCCATCTCCCATCGTGATCATAAACTCCAAATATCTAAAGCGCCACTCGAAAGCTAAGCGCAGGGCACCAGCTTATTCACGAGTGCTGCGTCAAGTCAAAGTGAATTGTCGACTATACGGAGGTAATACATCAAGGCATTACGTAACCTCGACGCTAGATACGTTTCACCGGCCTCCTTTACGTATCGCATGGAATCTCTGCCGCAACTGAATGGGACTTATTCTGATTTCTTTGAACAAGAATTCCTTCAGTTGCTTGTAGTCGTCCAATTGACCGCGTGTTAGCCAAGCTGATAAAGCTCTCGCCCGTTCATTGAGGTTTGCTAACAATAGTTCAGGCCTCACATCCTCATCAACTTTGTGCAAATATTATATCGAGTAATAATACAGCATTAGCTTATTTTAGCAATAATTGGCCAACATCTGGCCATTTTTCTTAAATTTTTGCTATATTTAATTTTTTCTGACCTTGAAATGACCTCGTCTGCCTCGTTAGTTGACCCTTTCGTCCGTTATGCGTCTTTTCTCGCCTCGCTATTTCTCCGAATTTTCTGGTTCGCCGAATCTCCGATTGTTTTCGTGCGTTACTTCTCCGACTGTTATCATGTGTTACTTCTTCGATTGTTCTCGTTCGCTGCTCGACTGTCTCTGGCGTAGTCGTTCATTCCTTCCAGATGATCTATTCTTCCCTGGATTCATCTGAAGTCAGGCTCGCTATCAGGTTGCGATCACCTTCCTCGTTCTTGGATCCGGTAGGCCTATTATGCGGCCGGTTCTGCGTCGTCATGTTTTCAATCGCCAGTTGAATTTCGCTGCGTAAAACGTTCGTTCCTTGACTAACGAAGTCTATGCGATCAGGCTGTGGACGCATGAAGAAATGAGTTTGGAAGTCTTCTGCTTGACCGAAACTTGGCTAAGTTTCCTCGAGTTTTGCTAGTTTCCGTTAAGTGTCGAAGAGTTTCTGATAGTTTCCATTAAGTGTCAAAGAGCGTGCTCGACCGGTGCTGCCTGGGTCTAGAACTGATGACGTCAACATACGAAACTCTTTGTGTCTGTGAGCTGATGGTGACTTTCGGTGCTGGTCTATGTGTTGAGGACGTGACGAAAGACCGTGGAGGCATTCTCAACCTTGTCGTGACAAGAGAGGAGGGCAGGCCGGTTGTTGATGCGAACATTGTCTTCTGCGCCCTATCTGAACATCGGATGCTGACGGATGGGAGTTTCATGTCGCCGTGGCTGCGGTGCCTGTTTACAAGACCCAGAGTCGCAGATCATAAAAGTCTTTCGAAATGGAAGCGTTCAGAAAGGATCTCATTGTCTCGGACCTGTGCGATTCTACGATGGAAGGCGACCATGGCTCGCAGTTTTGACGATGTCGTTAGTGCCTTGCTTGACACCCACGCGCCGCTGGTGGAGGCTTACATGCGGTGTGAGGCGCTCGTCAGACCGTTGGTTTGATTCAGTTCCGGGTCTCCCTTCGCTTCTCGGCTTTCTCTGTCTCTGTGCATCGTCGCTTCTCTCCCTTCTCTTCTTGGCGTTCTCTGCTTCTGCGTATCGTCGCTGCTCTCCCATTTGACGTTGTCTGCCTCTGATCTCCCTTTTGACGTTCTCTGCCTCTGATCTCCCATTTGACGTTCTTTTCCTCTGATCTCCCATATGACGTTCTTTGCCTCTGATCTCCCATTTGACGTTCTCTGCCTCTGATCTCCCATATGACGTTCTTTGCCTCTGATCTCCCATTTGACGTTCTCTGCCTCTGATCTCCCATTTGACGATCTCTGACTCTGATCTCCCATTTGACTTTCTCTGCCTCTGATCTCCCATATGACGTTCTTTGCCTCTGATCTCCCATTTGCCTCGCTTTCCGCTTCGTTTGTGCCTGCCTTTCTTCATAGCTTTATGCGGTAGTCCGTGTGTGCCTCCCTTTCCTCTTCGTTTTATACGGTCTTCAGTGTGTGCCTCGTTTCCTCTTCGTTTTATACGGTCTTCAGTGTGTGCCTCGCTTTTCTCTTCGTTTGTGCCTGCCTTTCTTCATAGTTTTATGCGGTAGTCCGTGTGTGCCTCCCGTTCCTCTTCGTTTTATACGGTCTTCAGTGTGTGCCTCGCTTTCCTCTTCGTTTGTGCCTGCCTTTCTTCTTAGTTTTATACGGTAGTCCGTGTGTGCCTCGCTTTCCTCTTCGTTTTATACGGTCTTCAGTGTGTGCCTCATTTCCTCTTCGTTTTATACGGTCTTCCGTTTGTGCCTCGTTTCCTCTTCGTTTTATACGGTCTTCCGTGTGTGCCTCGTTTCCTCTTCGTTTTATACGGTCTTCCGTGTGTGCCTCATTTCCTCTTCGTTTTATACGGTCTTCCGTGTGTGCCTCGTTTCCTCTTCGTTTGTGCCTGCCTTTCTTCTTAGTTTTATACGGTAGTCCGTGTGTGCCTCCCTTTCCTCTTCGTTTTATACGGCCTTCCGTGTGTGCCTCGTTTCCTCTTCGTTTTATACGGTGTTCCGTGTGTGCCTCGTTTCCTCTTCGTTTTATACGGTCTTCCGTGTGTGCCTCATTTCCTCTTCGTTTTATACGGTCTTCCGTGTGTGCCTCATTTCCTCTTCGTTTTATACGGTCTTCAGTGTGTGCCTCATTTCCTCTTCGTTTTATACGGTCTTCCGTGTGTGCCTCGTTTCCTCTTCGTTTGTGCCTGCCTTTCTTCTTAGTTTTATACGGTAGTCCGTGTGTGCCTCCCTTTCCTCTTCGTTTTATACAGTCTTCCGTGTGTGCCTCGTTTCCTCTTCGTTTTATACGGTCTTCCGTGTGTGCCTCGTTTCCTCTTCGTTTTATACGGTCTTCCGTGTGTGCCTCGTTTCCTCTTCGTTTTATACGGTCTTCCGTGTGTGCCTCATTTCCTCTTCGTTTTATACGGTCTTCCGTGTGTGCCTCGTTTCCTCTTCGTTTGTGCCTGCCTTTCTTCTTAGTTTTATACTGTAGTCCATGTGTGCCTCCCTTTCCTCTTCGTTTTATACGGACTTCCGTGTGTGCCTCGTTTCCTCTTCGTTTTATACGGTCTTCCGTGTGTGCCTCGTTTCCTCTTCGTTTTATACGGTCTTCAGTGTGTGCCTCGCTTTCCTCTTCGTTTTATACGGTCTTCAGTGTGTGCCTCATTTCCTCTTCGTTTTATACGGTCTTCCGTTTGTGCCTCCCTTTCCTCTTAGTTTTATACGGTCTTCAGTGTGTGCCTCATTTCCTCTTCGTTTTATACGGTAGTCCGTGTGTGCCTCATTTCCTCTCCGTTTTATACGGTCTTCCGTGTGTGCCTCATTTCCTCTTCGTTTTATACGGTCTTCCGTTTGTGCCTCCCTTTCCTCTTCGTTTTATACGGTCTTCCGTTTGTGCCTCCCTTTCCTCTTAGTTTTATACGGTAGTCCGTGTGTGCCTCATTTCCTCTTCGTTTTATACGGTCTTCAGTGTGTGCCTCCCTTTCCTCTTAGTTTTATACGGTCTTCAGTGTGTGCCTCATTTCCTCTTCGTTTTATACGGTCTTCCGTGTGTGCCTCCCTGTCCTCTTAGTTTTATACGGTCTTCAGTGTGTGCCTCGCTTTCCTCTTCGTTTGTGCCTGCCTTTCTTCTTAGTTTTATACGGTAGTCGGTGTGTGCCTCGCTTTCCTCTTCGTTTTATACGGTCTTCCGTGTGTGCCTCGTTTGCACTTCGTTTTATACGGTCTTCCGTGTGTGTCTCCCTTTCCTCTTAGTTTTATACGGTCTTCAGTGTGTGCCTCATTTCCTCTTCGTTTTATACGGTCTTCCGTGTGTGTCTCCCTTTCCTCTTAGTTTTATACGGTCTTCAGTGTGTGCCTCATTTCCTCTTCGTTTTATACGGTCTTCCGTTTGTGCCTCCCTTTCCTCTTTGTTTTATACGGTAGTCCGTGTGTGTCTCCCTTTCCTCTTAGTTTTATACGGTCTTCAGTGTGTGCCTCATTTCCTCTTCGTTTTATACGGTCTTCCGTGTGTGTCTCCCTTTCCTCTTAGTTTTATACGGTCTTCAGTGTGTGCCTCATTTCCTCTTCGTTTTATACGGTCTTCCGTTTGTGCCTCCCTTTCCTCTTAGTTTTATACGGTAGTCCGTGTGTGCCTCGTTTCCTCTTCGTTTTATACGGTCTTCCGTGTGTGCCTCGTTTCCTCTTCGTTTTATACGGTCTTCCGTGTGTGCCTGCTTTTCCTCTTCGTTTTATACGGTCTTCCGTGTGTGCCTGCCTTTCCTCTTCGTTTTATACGGTCTTCCGTGTGTGCCTCCCTTTCCTCTTCGTTTTATACGGTCTTCAGTGTGTGCCTCGCTTTCCTCTTCGTTTGTGCCTGCCTTTCTTCTTAGTTTTATACGGTAGTCCGTGTGTGCCTCGCTTTCCTCTTCGTTTTATACGGTCTTCAGTGTGTGCCTCATTTCCTCTTCGTTTTATACGGTCTTCCGTTTGTGCCTCGTTTCCTCTTCGTTTTATACGGTCTTCCGTGTGTGCCTCGTTTCCTCTTCGTTTTATACGGTCTTCCGTGTGTGCCTCATTTCCTCTTCGTTTTATACGGTCTTCCGTGTGTGCCTCGTTTCCTCTTCGTTTGTGCCTGCCTTTCTTCTTAGTTTTATACGGTAGTCCGTGTGTGCCTCCCTTTCCTCTTCGTTTTATACGGCCTTCCGTGTGTGCCTCGTTTCCTCTTCGTTTTATACGGTCTTCCGTGTGTGCCTCGTTTCCTCTTCGTTTTATACGGTCTTCCGTGTGTGCCTCATTTCCTCTTCGTTTTATACGGTCTTCCGTGTGTGCCTCGTTTCCTCTTCGTTTTATACGGTCTTCCGTGTGTGCCTCATTTCCTCTTCGTTTTATACGGTCTTCAGTGTGTGCCTCATTTCCTCTTCGTTTTATACGGTCTTCCGTGTGTGCCTCGTTTCCTCTTCGTTTGTGCCTGCCTTTCTTCTTAGTTTTATACGGTAGTCCGTGTGTGCCTCCCTTTCCTCTTCGTTTTATACAGTCTTCCGTGTGTGCCTCGTTTCCTCTTCGTTTTATACGGTCTTCCGTGTGTGCCTCGTTTCCTCTTCGTTTTATACGGTCTTCCGTGTGTGCCTCGTTTCCTCTTCGTTTTATACGGTCTTCCGTGTGTGCCTCATTTCCTCTTCGTTTTATACGGTCTTCCGTGTGTGCCTCGTTTCCTCTTCGTTTGTGCCTGCCTTTCTTCTTAGTTTTATACTGTAGTCCATGTGTGCCTCCCTTTCCTCTTCGTTTTATACGGACTTCCGTGTGTGCCTCGTTTCCTCTTCGTTTTATACGGTCTTCCGTGTGTGCCTCGTTTCCTCTTCGTTTTATACGGTCTTCAGTGTGTGCCTCGCTTTCCTCTTCGTTTTATACGGTCTTCAGTGTGTGCCTCATTTCCTCTTCGTTTTATACGGTCTTCCGTTTGTGCCTCCCTTTCCTCTTAGTTTTATACGGTCTTCAGTGTGTGCCTCATTTCCTCTTCGTTTTATACGGTAGTCCGTGTGTGCCTCATTTCCTCTCCGTTTTATACGGTCTTCCGTGTGTGCCTCATTTCCTCTTCGTTTTATACGGTCTTCCGTTTGTGCCTCCCTTTCCTCTTCGTTTTATACGGTCTTCCGTTTGTGCCTCCCTTTCCTCTTAGTTTTATACGGTAGTCCGTGTGTGCCTCATTTCCTCTTCGTTTTATACGGTCTTCAGTGTGTGCCTCCCTTTCCTCTTAGTTTTATACGGTCTTCAGTGTGTGCCTCATTTCCTCTTCGTTTTATACGGTCTTCCGTGCGTGCCTCCCTGTCCTCTTAGTTTTATACGGTCTTCAGTGTGTGCCTCGCTTTCCTCTTCGTTTGTGCCTGCCTTTCTTCTTAGTTTTATACGGTAGTCGGTGTGTGCCTCGCTTTCCTCTTCGTTTTATACGGTCTTCCGTGTGTGCCTCGTTTGCACTTCGTTTTATACGGTCTTCCGTGTGAGTCTCCCTTTCCTCTTAGTTTTATACGGTCTTCAGTGTGTGCCTCATTTCCTCTTCGTTTTATACGGTCTTCCGTGTGTGTCTCCCTTTCCTCTTAGTTTTATACGGTCTTCAGTGTGTGCCTCATTTCCTCTTCGTTTTATACGGTCTTCCGTTTGTGCCTCCCTTTCCTCTTTGTTTTATACGGTAGTCCGTGTGTGTCTCCCTTTCCTCTTAGTTTTATACGGTCTTCAGTGTGTGCCTCATTTCCTCTTCGTTTTATACGGTCTTCCGTGTGTGTCTCCCTTTCCTCTTAGTTTTATACGGTAGTCCGTGTGTGCCTCGTTTCCTCTTCGTTTTATACGGTCTTCCGTGTGTGCCTCGTTTCCTCTTCGTTTTATACGGTCTTCCGTGTGTGCCTGCCTTTCCTCTTCGTTTTATACGGTCTTCCGTGTGTGCCTCCCTTTCCTCTTCGTTTTATACGGTCTTCAGTGTGTGCCTCGCTTTCCTCTTCGTTTGTGCCTGCCTTTCTTCTTAGTTTTATACGGTAGTCCGTGTGTGCCTCGCTTTCCTCTTCGTTTTATACGGTCTTCAGTGTGTGCCTCATTTCCTCTTCGTTTTATACGGTCTTCCGTTTGTGCCTCGTTTCCTCTTCGTTTTATACGGTCTTCCGTGTGTGCCTCGTTTCCTCTTCGTTTTATACGGTCTTCCGTGTGTGCCTCATTTCCTCTTCGTTTTATACGGTCTTCCGTGTGTGCCTCGTTTCCTCTTCGTTTGTGCCTGCCTTTCTTCTTAGTTTTATACGGTAGTCCGTGTGTGCCTCCCTTTCCTCTTCGTTTTATACGGCCTTCCGTGTGTGCCTCGTTTCCTCTTCGTTTTATACGGTCTTCCGTGTGTGCCTCGTTTCCTCTTCGTTTTATACGGTCTTCCGTGTGTGCCTCATTTCCTCTTCGTTTTATACGGTCTTCCGTGTGTGCCTCGTTTCCTCTTCGTTTTATACGGTCTTCCGTGTGTGCCTCATTTCCTCTTCGTTTTATACGGTCTTCAGTGTGTGCCTCATTTCCTCTTCGTTTTATACGGTCTTCCGTGTGTGCCTCGTTTCCTCTTCGTTTGTGCCTGCCTTTCTTCTTAGTTTTATACGGTAGTCCGTGTGTGCCTCCCTTTCCTCTTCGTTTTATACAGTCTTCCGTGTGTGCCTCGTTTCCTCTTCGTTTTGTACGGTCTTCCGTGTGTGCCTCGTTTCCTCTTCGTTTTATACGGTCTTCCGTGTGTGCCTCGTTTCCTCTTCGTTTTATACGGTCTTCCGTGTGTGCCTGATTTCCTCTTCGTTTTATACGGTCTTCCGTGTGTGCCTCGTTTCCTCTTCGTTTGTGCCTGCCTTTCTTCTTAGTTTTATACTGTAGTCCATGTGTGCCTCCCTTTCCTCTTCGTTTTATACGGACTTCCGTGTGTGCCTCGTTTCCTCTTCGTTTTATACGTTCTTCCGTGTGTGCCTCGTTTCCTCTTCGTTTTATACGGTCTTCAGTGTGTGCCTCGCTTTCCTCTTCGTTTTATACGGTCTTCAGTGTGTGCTCGCTTTCCTCTTCGTTTTATACGGTCTTCAGTGTGTGCCTCGCTTTCCTCTTCGTTTGTGCCTGCCTTTCTTCTTAGTTTTATACTGTAGTCCATGTGTGCCTCCCTTTCCTCTTCGTTTTATACGGTCTTCCGTGTGTGCCTCGTTTCCTCTTCGTTTTATACGGTCTTCCGTGTGTGCCTCGTTTCCTCTTCGTTTTATACGGTCTTCAGTGTGTGCCTCATTTCCTCTTCGTTTTATACGGTCTTCAGTGTGTGCTCGCTTTCCTCTTCGTTTTATACGGTCTTCAGTGTGTGCCTTGCTTTCCTCTTCGTTTGTGCCTGCCTTTCTACTTAGTTTTATGCGGTAGTCCGTGTGTGCCTCGCTCTCCTCTTCGTTTTATACGGTCTTCCGTGTGTGCCTCATTTCCTCTTCGTTTTATACGGTCTTCCGTTTGTGCCTCGTTTCCTCTTCGTTTTATACGGTCTTCCGTGTGTGCCTCGTTTCCTCTTCGTTTTATACGGTCTTCAGTGTGTGCTCGCTTTCCTTTTCGTTTGTGCCTGCCTTTCTTCTTAGTTTTATACGGTAGTCCGTGTGTGCCTCCCTTTCCTCTTCGTTTTATACGGTCTTCCGTGTGTGCCTCATTTCCTCTTCGTTTTATACGGTCTTCCGTGTGTGCCTCATTTCCTCTTCGTTTTATACGGTCTTCCGTTTGTGCCTCCCTTTCCTCTTAGTTTTATACGGTAGTCCGTGTGTGCCACATTTCCTCTTCGTTTTATACGGTCTTCCGTTTGTGCCTCCCTTTCATCTTAGTTTTATACGGTAGTCCGTGTGTGCCTCATTTCCTCTTCGTTTTATACGGTCTTCCGTGTGTGCCTCATTTCCTCTTCGTTTTATACGGTCTTCCGTTTGTGCCTCCCTTTCCTCTTCGTTTTATACGGTCTTCCGTTTGTGCCTCCCTTTCCTCTTAGTTTTATACGGTAGTCCGTGTGTGCCTCATTTCCTCTTCGTTTTATACGGTCTTCAGTGTGTGCCTCCCTTTCCTCTTAGTTTTATACGGTCTTCAGTGTGTGCCTCATTTCCTCTTCGTTTTATACGGTCTTCCGTGTGTGCCTCCCTGTCCTCTTAGTTTTATACGGTCTTCAGTGTGTGCCTCATTTCCTCTTCGTTTTATACGGTCTTCCGTTTGTGCCTCCCTTTCCTCTTAGTTTTATACGGTCTTCAGTGTGTGCCTCATTTCCTCTTCGTTTTATACGGTCTTCCGTGTGTGCCTCCCTTTCCTCTTAGTTTTATACGGTCTTCAGTGTGTGCCTCATTTCCTCTTCGTTTTATACGGTCTTCCGTTTGTGCCTCGTTTCCTCTTCGTTTTATACGGTCTTCCGTGTGTGCCTCGTTTCCTCTTCGTTTTATACGGTCTTCCGTGTGTGCCTCGTTTCCTCTTCGTTTTATACGGTCTTCCGTGTGTGCCTCCCTTTCCTCTTCGTTTTATACGGTCTTCCGTGTGTGCCTCCCTTTCCTCTTCGTTTTATACGGTCTTCAGTGTGTGCCTCTCTTTCCTCTTCGTTTGTGCCTGCCTTTCTTCTTAGTTTTATACGGTAGTCCGTGTGTGCCTCGCTTTCCTCTTCGTTTTATACGGTCATCAGTGTGTGCCTCATTTCCTCTTCGTTTTATACGGTCTTCCGTTTGTGCCTCGTTTCCTCTTCGTTTTATACGGTCTTCCGTGTGTGCCTCGTTTCCTCTTCGTTTTATACGGTCTTCCGTGTGTGCCTCATTTCCTCTTCGTTTTATACGGTCTTCCGTGTGTGCCTCGTTTCCTCTTCGTTTGTGCCTGCCTTTCTTCTTAGTTTTATACGGTAGTCCGTGTGTGCCTCCCTTTCCTCTTCGTTTTATACGGCCTTCCGTGTGTGCCTCGTTTCCTCTTCGTTTTATACGGTCTTCCGTGTATGCCTCGTTTCCTCTTCGTTTTATACGGTCTTCCGTGTGTGCCTCATTTCTTCTTCGTTTTATACGGTCTTCCGTGTGTGCCTCGTTTCCTCTTCGTTTTATACGGTCTTCCGTGTGTGCCTCATTTCCTCTTCGTTTTATACGGTCTTCAGTGTGTGCCTCATTTCCTCTTCGTTTTATACGGTCTTCCGTGTGTGCCTCGTTTCCTCTTCGTTTGTGCCTGCCTTTCTTCTTAGTTTTATACGGTAGTCCGTGTGTGCCTCCCTTTCCTCTTCGTTTTATACGGTCTTCCGTGTGTGCCTCGTTTCCTCTTCGTTTTATACGGTCTTCCGTGTGTGCCTCGTTTCCTCTTCGTTTTATACGGTCTTCCGTGTGTGCCTCGTTTCCTCTTCGTTTGTGCCTGCCTTTCTTCTTAGTTTTATACTGTAGTCCATGTGTGCCTCCCTTTCCTCTTCGTTTTATACGGTCTTCCGTGTGTGCCTCGTTTCCTCTTCGTTTTATACGGTCTTCCGTGTGTGCCTCCCTTTCCTCTTCGTTTTATACGGTCTTCAGTGTGTGCCTCGCTTTCCTCTTCGTTTTATACGGTCTTCAGTGTGTGCTCGCTTTCCTCTTCGTTTTATACGGTCTTCAGTGTGTGCCTCGCTTTCCTCTTCGTTTGTGCCTGCCTTTCTACTTAGTTTTATGCGGTAGTCCGTGTGTGCCTCCCTTTCCTCTTCGGTTTATACGGTCTTCCGTGTGTGCCTCGTTTCCTCTTCGTTTTATGCGGTCTTCAGTGTGTGCTCGCTTTCCTTTTCGTTTGTGCCTGCCTTTCTTCTTAGTTTTATACGGTAGTCCGTGTGTGCCTCATTTCCTCTTCGTTTTATACGGTCTTCCGTGTGTGCCTCATTTCCTCTTCGTTTTATACGGTCTTCCGTGTGTGCCTCATTTCCTCTTCGTTTTATACGGTCTTCCGTTTGTGCCTCCCTTTCCTCTTAGTTTTATACGGTAGTCCGTGTGTGCCTCATTTCCTCTTCGTTTTATACGGTCTTCCGTTTGTGCCTCCCTTTCCTCTTAGTTTTATACGGTCTTCCGTGTGTGCCTCATTTCCTCTTCGTTTTATACGGTCTTCCGTGTGTGCCTCATTTCCTCTTCGTTTTATACGGTCTTCCGTTTGTGCCTCCCTTTCCTCTTCGTTTTATACGGTCTTCCGTTTGTGCCTCCCTTTCCTCTTAGTTTTATACGGTAGTCCGTGTGTGCCTCATTTCCTCTTCGTTTTATACGGTCTTCAGTGTGTGCCTCCCTTTCCTCTTAGTTTTATACGGTCTTCAGTGTGTACCTCATTTCCTCTTCGTTTTATACGGTCTTCCGTGTGTGCCGCCCTTTCCTCTTAGTTTTATACGGTCTTCAGTGTGTGCCTCATTTCCTCTTCGTTTTATACGGTCTTCCGTTTGTGCCTCGTTTCCTCTTCGTTTTATACGGTCTTCCGTGTGTGCCTCGTTTCCTCTTCGTTTTATACGGTCTTCCGTGTGTGCCTCGTTTCCTCTTCGTTTTATACGGTCTTCCGTGTGTGCCTCCCTTTCCTCTTCGTTTTATACGGTCTTCCGTGTGTGCCTCCCTTTCCTCTTCGTTTTATACGGTCTTCAGTGTGTGCCTCGCTTTCCTCTTCGTTTGTGCCTGCCTTTCTTCTTAGTTTTATACGGTAGTCCGTGTGTGCCTCGCTTTCCTCTTCGTTTTATACGGTCTTCAGTGTGTGCCTCATTTCCTCTTCGTTTTATACGGTCTTCCGTTTGTGCCTCGTTTCCTCTTCGTTTTATACGGTCTTCCGTGTGTGCCTCGTTTCCTCTTCCTTTTATACGGTCTTCCGTGTGTGCCTCATTTCCTCTTCGTTTTATACGCTCTTCCGTGTGTGCCTCGTTTCCTCTTCGTTTGTGCCTGCCTTTCTTCTTAGTTTTATACGGTAGTCCGTGTGTGCCTCCCTTTCCTCTTCGTTTTATACGGCCTTCCGTGTGTGCCTCGTTTCCTCTTCGTTTTATACGGTCTTCCGTGTGTGCCTCGTTTCCTCTTCGTTTTATACGGTCTTCCGTGTGTGCCTCATTTCCTCTTCGTTTTATACGGTCTTCCGTGTGTGCCTCGTTTCCTCTTCGTTTTATACGGTCTTCCGTGTGTGCCTCATTTCCTCTTCGTTTTATACGGTCTTCCGTGTGTGCCTCGTTTCCTCTTCGTTTGTGCCTGCCTTTCTTCTTAGTTTTATACGGTAGTCCGTGTGTGCCTCCCTTTCCTCTTCGTTTTATACGGTCTTCCGTGTGTGCCTCGTTTCCTCTTCGTTTTATACGGTCTTCCGTGTGTGCCTCGTTTCCTCTTCGTTTTATACGGTCTTCCGTGTGTGCCTCGTTTCCTCTTCGTTTTATACGGTCTTCCGTGTGTGCCTCATTTCCTCTTCGTTTTATACGGTCTTCCGTGTGTGCCTCGTTTCCTCTTCGTTTGTGCCTGCCTTTCTTCTTAGTTTTATACTGTAGTCCATGTGTGCCTCCCTTTCCTCTTCGTTTTATACGGTCTTCCGTGTGTGCCTCGTTTCCTCTTCGTTTTATACGGTCTTCCGTGTGTGCCTCGTTTCCTCTTCGTTTTATACGGTCTTCAGTGTGTGCCTCATTTCCTCTTCGTTTTATACGGTCTTCAGTGTGTGCTCGCTTTCCTCTTCGTTTTATACGGTCTTCAGTGTGTGCCTTGCTTTCCTCTTCGTTTGTGCCTGCCTTTCTACTTAGTTTTATGCGGTAGTCCGTGTGTGCCTCGCTCTCCTCTTCGTTTTATACGGTCTTCCGTGTGTGCCTCATTTCCTCTTCGTTTTATACGGTCTTCCGTTTGTGCCTCGTTTCCTCTTCGTTTTATACGGTCTTCCGTGTGTGCCTCGTTTCCTCTTCGTTTTATACGGTCTTCGGTGTGTGCTCGCTTTCCTTTTCGTTTGTGCCTGCCTTTCTTCTTAGTTTTATACGGTAGTCCGTGTGTGCCTCCCTTTCCTCTTCGTTTTATACGGTCTTCCGTGTGTGCCTCATTTCCTCTTCGTTTTATACGGTCTTCCGTGTGTGCCTCATTTCCTCTTCGTTTTATACGGTCTTCCGTTTGTGCCTCCCTTTCCTCTTAGTTTTATACGGTAGTCCGTGTGTGCCTCATTTCCTCTTCGTTTTATACGGTCTTCCGTTTGTGCCTCCCTTTCCTCTTAGTTTTATACGGTAGTCCGTGTGTGCCTCATTTCCTCTTCGTTTTATACGGTCTTCCGGGTGTGCCTCATTTTCTCTTCGTTTTATACGGTCTTCCGTTTGTGCCTCCCTTTCCTCTTCGTTTTATACGGTCTTCCGTTTGTGCCTCCCTTTCCTCTTAGTTTTATACGGTAGTCCGTGTGTGCCTCATTTCCTCTTCGTTTTATACGGTCTTCAGTGTGTGCCTCCCTTTCCTCTTAGTTTTATACGGTCTTCAGTGTGTGCCTCATTTCCTCTTCGTTTTATACGGTCTTCCGTGTGTGCCTCCCTGTCCTCTTAGTTTTATACGGTCTTCAGTGTGTGCCTCATTTCCTCTTCGTTTTATACGGTCTTCCGTGTGTGCCTCCCTTTCCTCTTAGTTTTATACGGTCTTCCGTTTGTGCCTCGTTTCCTCTTCGTTTTATACGGTCTTCCGTGTGTGCCTCGTTTCCTCTTCGTTTTATACGGTCTTCCGTGTGTGCCTCGTTTCCTCTTCGTTTTATACGGTCTTCAGTGTGTGCCTCCCTTTCCTCTTCGTTTTATACGGTCTTCCGTGTGTGCCTCCCTTTCCTCTTCGTTTTATACGGTCTTCAGTGTGTGCCTCGCTTTCCTCTTCGTTTGTGCCTGCCTTTCTTCTTAGTTTTATACGGTAGTCCGTGTGTGCCTCGCTTTCCTCTTCGTTTTATACGGTCTTCAGTGTGTGCCTCATTTCCTCTTCGTTTTATACGGTCTTCCGTTTGTGCCTCGTTTCCTCTTCGTTTTATACGGTCTTCCGTGTATGCCTCGTTTCCTCTTCGTTTTATACGGTCTTCCGTGTGTGCCTCATTTCCTCTTCGTTTTATACGGTCTTCCGTGTGTGCCTCGTTTCCTCTTCGTTTGTGCCTGCCTTTCTTCTTAGTTTTATACGGTAGTCCGTGTGTGCCTCCCTTTCCTCTTCGTTTTATACGACCTTCCGTGTGTGCCTCGTTTCCTCTTCGTTTTATACGGTCTTCCGTGTGTGCCTCGTTTCCTCTTCGTTTTATACGGTCTTCCGTGTTTGCCTCATTTCCTCTTCGTTTTATACGGTCTTCCGTGTGTGCCTCGTTTCCTCTTCGTTTTATACGGTCTTCCGTGTGTGCCTCATTTCCTCTTCGTTTTATACGGTCTTCAGTGTGTGCCTCATTTCCTCTTCGTTTTATACGGTCTTCCGTGTGTGCCTCGTTTCCTCTTCGTTTGTGCCTGCCTTTCATCTTAGTTTTATACGGTAGTCCGTGTGTGCCTCCCTTTCCTCTTCGTTTTATACGGTCTTCCGTGTGTGCCTCGTTTCCTCTTTGTTTTATACGGTCTTCCGTGTGTGCCTCGTTTCCTCTTCGTTTTATACGGTCTTCCGTGTGTGCCTCGTTTCCTCTTCGTTTTATACGGTCTTCCGTGTGTGCCTCGTTTCCTCTTCGTTTGTGCCTGCCTTTCTTCTTAGTTTTATACTGTAGTCCATGTGTGCCTCCCTTTCCTCTTCGTTTTATACGGTCTTCCGTGTGTGCCTCGTTTCCTCTTCGTTTTATACGGTCTTCCGTGTGTGCCTCGTTTCCTCTTCGTTTTATACGGTCTTCAGTGTGTGCCTCGCTTTCCTCTTCGTTTTATACGGTCTTCAGTGTGTGCTCGCTTTCCTCTTCGTTTTATACGGTCTTCAGTGTGTGCCTCGCTTTCCTCTTCGTTTGTGCCTGCCTTTCTACTTAGTTTTATGCGGTAGTCCGTGTGTGCCTCCCTTTCCTCTTCGGTTTATACGGTCTTCCGTGTGTGCCTCGTTTCCTCTTCGTTTTATACGGTCTTCAGTGTGTGCTCGCTTTCCTTTTCGTTTGTGCCTGCCTTTCTTCTTAGTTTTATACGGTAGTCCGTGTGTGCCTCATTTCCTCTTCGTTTTATACGGTCTTCCGTGTGTGCCTCATTTCCTCTTCGTTTTATACGGTCTTCCGTGTGTGCCTCATTTCCTCTTAGTTTTATACGGTAGTCCGTGTGTGCCTCATTTCCTCTTCGTTTTATACGGTCTTCCGTTTGTGCCTCCCTTTCCTCTTAGTTTTATACGGTAGTCCGTGTGTGCCTCATTTCCTCTTCGTTTTATACGGTCTTCCGTGTGTGCCTCATTTCCTCTTCGTTTTATACGGTCTTCCGTTTGTGCCTCCCTTTCCTCTTCGTTTTATACGGTCTTCCGTTTGTGCCTCCCTTTCCTCTTAGTTTTATACGGTAGTCCGTGTGTGCCTCATTTCCTCTTCGTTTTATACGGTCTTCAGTGTGTGCCTCCCTTTCCTCTTAGTTTTATACGGTCTTCAGTGTGTGCCTCATTTCCTCTTCGTTTTATACGGTCTTCCGTGTGTGCCGCCCTTTCCTCTTAGTTTTATACGGTCTTCAGTGTGTGCCTCATTTCCTCTTCGTTTTATACGGTCTTCCGTTTGTGCCTCCCTTTCCTCTTAGCTTTATACGGTCTTCAGTGTGTGCCTCATTTCCTCTTCGTTTTATACGGTCTTCCGTGTGTGCCTCCCTTTCCTCTTAGTTTTATACGGTCTTCAGTGTGTGCCTCATTTCCTCTTCGTTTTATACGGTCTTCCGTGTGTGCCTCCCTTTCCTCTTAGTTTTATACGGTCTTCAGTGTGTGCCTCATTTCCTCTTCGTTTTATACGGTCTTCCGTTTGTGCCTCCCTTTCCTCTTGGTTTTATACGGTAGTCCGTGTGTGCCTCATTTCCTCTTCGTTTTATACTGTCTTCAGTGTGTGCCTCCCTGTCCTCTTAGTTTTATACGGTCTTCAGTGTGTGCCTCATTTCCTCTTCGTTTTATACGGTCTTCCGTGTGTGCCTCCCTTTCCTCTTAGTTTTATACCGTCTTCAGTGTGTGCCTCATTTCCTCTTCGTTTTATACGGTCTTCCGTGTGTGCCTCCCTTTCCTCTTAGTTTTATACGGTCTTCAGTGTGTGCCTCATTTCCTCTTCGTTTTATACGGTCTTCCGTGTGTGCCTCCCTTTCCTCTTAGTTTTATACGGTCTTCAGTGTGTGCCTCATTTCCTCTTCGTTTTATACGGTCTTCCGTGTGTGCCTCCCTTTCCTCTTAGTTTTGTACGGTCTTCCGTGTGTGCCTCATTTCCTCTTCGTTTTATACGGTCTTCCGTTTGTGCCTCCCTTTCCTCTTAGTTTTATACGGTCTTCAGTGTGTGCCTCATTTCCTCTTCGTTTTATACGGTCTTCCGTGTGTGCCTCCCTTTCCTCTTAGTTTTATACGGTCTTCAGTGTGTGCCTCATTTCCTCTTCGTTTTATACGGTCTCCGTTTGTGCCTCGTTTCCTCTTCGTTTTATACGGTCTTCCGTGTGTGCCTCCCTTTCCTCTTCGTTTTATACGGTCTTCCGTTTGTGCCTCCCTTTCCTCTTCGTTTTATACGGTCTTCCGTGTGTGCCTCCCTTTCCTCTTCGTTTTATACGGTCTTCCGTGTGTGCCTCCCTTTCCTCTTCGTTTTATACGGTCTTCAGTGTGTGCCTCGCTTTCCTCTTCGTTTGTGCCTGCCTTTCTTCTTAGTTTTATACGGTGGTCCGTGTGTGCCTCGCTTTCCTCTTCGTTTTATACGGTCTTCAGTGTGTGCCTCATTTCCTCTTCGTTTTATACGGTCTTCCGTGTGTGCCTCGTTTCCTCTTCGTTTTATACGGTCTTCCGTGTGTGCCTCGTTTCCTCTTCGTTTTATACGGTCTTCCGTGTGTGCCTCATTTCTTCTTCGTTTTATACGGTCTTCCGTGTGTGCCTCGTTTCCTCTTCGTTTGTGCCTGCCTTTCTTCTTAGTTTTATGCGGTAGTCCGTGTGTGCCTCCCTTTCCTCTTCGTTTTATACGGTCTTCCGTGTGTGCCTCGTTTCCTCTTCGTTTTATACGGTCTTCCGTGTGTGCCTCGTTTCCTCTTCGTTTTATACGGTCTTCCGTGTGTGCCTCATTTCCTGTTCGTTTTATACGGTCTTCCGTGTGTGCCTCGTTTCCTCTTCGTTTTATACGGTCTTCCGTGTGTGCCTCATTTCCTTTTCGTTTTATACGGTCTTCCGTGTGTGCCTCATTTCCTCTTCGTTTTATACGGTCTTCCGTGTGTGCCTCGTTTCCTCTTCGTTTTATACGGTCTTCCGTGTGTGCCTCGTTTCCTCTTCGTTTTATACGGTCTTCCGTGTGTGCCTCGTTTCCTCTTCGTTTTATACGGTCTTCAGTGTGTGCCTCATTTCCTCTTCGTTTTATACGGTCTTCCGTGTGTGCCTCATTTCCTCTTAGTTTTATACGGTCTTCCGTTTGTGCCTCCCTTTCCTCTTCGTTTTATACGGTCTTCCGTTTGTGCCTCCCTTTCCTCTTAGTTTTATACGGTAGTCCGTGTGTACACCGCTTCGTTGTATCATCCTCCGCCAATGCCTCACTTGATCACTCGCCAACTCAATGTCAGATTTTATCCTTCTGATGAAGCGACATCTTTGCGCGTTAGTGAGCTGCTTTCGGCGTTTGGAGCGATGCCATACATAGACGATGCGATACATGACTGTGGCGGTATTCTCGGAGGATGACAAACCACCCAATGTGATTGGTATTCCTCGATTGGTATTCCTCTCTGTCAAGAGTTTGAAGTTGAGAGTGACGAGCGTCAGGAGAGGACCAGTGGTCCGGAAGACGAAGAAAACGATGGTCTTGTAGATGGCGAAGTAGAGAAAGCTGCGACGCAGATGCGTGTAGTGAAGGTCGATGGACTGCATGGGTTGACAGCTTGCCTCTCTGGCGACCGGACTCGTTCTAGGGTTCGAAGCCTGGCCTTGATCGGATGACAGGTCGATCTTAGAGTCATCCTAAGAAATCAAATTGTCCGTGAGGGTTTATCGAACAGGTCTTAAATTGAGCTTGTTTCTTGTCCGCACCTGATGTTTTAGAAATTTAGAACCTTGACAGTTCTTGGTTAGTAAGTAAGTAAGTAAGTAAGTAAGTAAGTAAGTAAGTAAGTAAGTAAGTAAGTAAGTAAGTAAGTATGTATGTAAGTAAGTAAGTAAGTAAGTAAGTAAGTAGTTTATTCGCCACCAAATGTAACAGTCACAGCAATAACACATTATACAGATATAGTGGCGGGCTACCGGAGAAGTCTCATGGAGCTCATCTCGCCGGTCGCCCAATTAATACAAAATCAAATCATATGCTCATTATAACACGAAAACACCCGACATGTACATACAACACTTAATACTAGCAATCATAGCACTAACAATCATCATTGCTAACAAACCAGCAAGTTTCATGACCTTTATACTAATGTAACCTGTATCTTGGCTTATGGCCCGTGCGTAAAACAAGAGAAACAGATGCCCCTTGCATCGCTTCTTCATTCGAAATTTGGGTGTCACTCTTTGCTTACGTTATTGCAGCGGTTTTCAACCGGGGTTCCGCGGAACCCTAGGGTTCCGCAAGCTTCGGCCAGGGGTTCCGCCGAAGTTCAAAATAAAATAGAAACACCAGTAGAATTCGCAAAAGGATGCGCAATGAGAAAAATTCTTCAAAGCTTTCAGTCATTCTTGCTAGACACGCACGATATTCAATGTTTAAAATTCGATAAATTTGAATATTATTCCAACATTAATTGTAATCGTAATCTCCAGATTACTACAGCGCCCAAAAAATGGAGTTGAGGGAACCAGCTTATTCACATGCGCTCAGTCAAAACATGGATAGGATAAAAATCGGTTCCAGGTCAAGATCTAGAAGGGTCAGATATGCAGACGGTCAGACGGCTAAGATGGGCGGTGTTTAGAGTTGAAAAGGTTATGGAGGTAAGGGGAAGAGGAGGAATAGGTACAAGAGTTTTGAAAGATCAGTGTTTAAGTTTTGAGTAAGTAACCTGTGGATTGATACAAGGACGTGAGATTTTGGTGCGTTCGTAGAATGAGCCACATAATCAGAGTGAGAATTGTAGACAAAGAAAGACTAGGGGTTGAACCCCCAAGCCCCGACAATTGTCAGCCCACACATAATTGTCGTAATTCTGGCGGAAGTTTATTGCAGAAAGGCGGAACAGCTAGGGAGCGATTTTGGAAATTTTTGAAGTAAACATTAGAAGTTAATATTTATAATATTTATTTCTAGGACTGTACCGAATATTCGCTTCGTATTCGCTTCGGGGCCGAATAGTGGACCACATAGCTATTCGGTATTCGGCCGAATAGTATCCGTCGGACCGAATAGGAATGGTAGTCACGTGACATATGTTTCAGCATATGCGGCTGCTATAGTAAGTGGACTGAAGTAATATTCATGCGTTAACTGAGCTGTAAGTGACAATTTCTAACTTTAGTTAAATCAGTTCCATTCCTAGTTTACACAGACCGGCTGAAGGATGCAAAAATTACATGTAGTTAACTGTTTACTTTTAGTTTATGTATTAAATTTGCAGAGCTGAAACTTTTGCTTACATTTGAAATTTTGAATGTTGTCGGTAGACCTATTTTGTACACTATTCGCATTCGTATTCGTATTCGTATTCGGCCGAATAGTTGGTCCAACTATTCGTATTCGGCCGAATAGTGATAATCACCTATTCGGTACAGCCCTATTTATTTCTTGAAAAATTGGACGAGTGAAACGCGCTGGGTTCGTGAGCAAATGAGTGCTTTGTGTAAGGTTCCGTAACTACAAAAAAGTAGAAAACCACTGCGTTATTGGCTTGGATTTAGACACCTTGAAATTATTATTATTGGAATTTGCTTCTTTCCCTGTGCTGTTATTATTACATGGTGAGTTGTTGAATTAAAGTATCTTTGCGGCTCCCCATCCGTACTCTTGGACGCCATGTATATATCTATTGAATTGGCTTGTTGGTTATGTTTCAACCAACTGTCCTCTTCCCGTGGTAGGACGAAATCTAGACAAACTTTCGGAATCAACTCCTTCAATGTGACCGTAAACAATAGACTTACAAGTGTATTAAAGTCGTCAGCAACTCAATATTATATACCACAAAATAAGCCTCTATATCCGTTCTTTCGGACGGCGGTATTATAACGCATTTATTAAGCGCTATTATCTAATGACCAAGCGTCAATCGATGGCGCTGAGTATTTGTGAGTGAAGGACGTGCTAAGGTCCCGACTCAGAGGTAGGAGGCTCAAACAGTACTCTCTGCATAGCAAGGCGGACGGTGAACCAATCGGCTACCGGTTGTTGGTTTCATCAAGTGGTAGACGGTTACAGAGAGTGGTAATTACATGGCACATTGTCCCAATGGTCTTTACATGTATCTGCAGATGGTCGAGGACATTCATATGGCGCCGTCACTATCCTTAATGAGCCAACAGGCAACGACGCCTACTTTACGATACACGCTCATATCGAAGATCTCCATCGAGATCATAAACTCCAAATTTTTAAAGCGCCACTCGAAAGCTAAGCGCAGGGCACCAGCTTATTCACGAGTGCTGCGTCAAGTCAAAGTGAATTGTCGACTACGGAGGTAATACATCAAGGCATTACGTAACCCTAGATACGTTTCATCGGCCTCCTTACGTATCGCATTGAATATCACCCACAACTGAATGGGAGTTATTCTGAATTCCTTGAGTAAGAATTCCTTCACTTGTTTCTAGTCATCTAATTGACCGCGTGTTAGCCAAGCTGATAAAGCTCTCGCTCGTTCATTGAGGTTTGCTAATAATAGTTCAGGCCTCACGTCCTCATCAACTTGGTACATTATATCAAGTAATAATACAGAATTAGCTTATTTCAGCAATAACTGGCCAAGATCTGGCCATTTTTCTTTAATTTTTGCAATATTAATTTTTTTCTGACCTTGAAATGACTTCGTCTGCCTCGTTAGTTGACCCTTTCGTCCGACACATGTGCGTCTGTTCTCGCCTCTTTGCTTCTCCGATTGTTCTGGTTGGCTGGTTCTCCGTATGTTCTGGTTGGCTGCCTCTCCGAATGTTCGTTCACTGTTTCCCTTCGTTGCTCGGTTGTTGTACTCGACGACTGTCTATGGCGTAGTCGTTCCTTCGAGCTGATCTCTTCTTCTCTGGATTCGTCTGAAGGAGGCTCACTGCCAGGATGCGATCACCTTCGTCGTTGTAGGATCCGGTCTTTTGCGGCTGCTTTGCGTCGTTATGTTTTCAGTCGGTCCGCCGGTTGAATTTCGCTACGTTATCGTTCGTTCATTGTCTATAGCAAAGTCAATGCTATCAGGCTGTGATGGCATAAAATGAGTTTGGACTCAATGTTCAATGTCTTCTGGAGGCTGATAAGGTCTCCCTGGCTGATCTCATGCATAGTTGACTGCTCAAGGCAAACAATGTCCCGTACATGGCCTCAATGTTCAATGTCTTCTGGAGGCTGATAAGGTCTTCATAACTGATCCCATGCATACTTGACTGCTCAACGCAAGCATTGTCCAGTACATGGCCTCAATGTTCAACACACCCATGTCTGCTGGAGTCGTTCCGACGCATCACGACGATGCATTGATCTACATCGCTTCTCGTCTTAAGAAGCCGATGCTTCCCCGTGGCCATCTTTCGAACCATCGACCGGTCTCGAATTTACCGATGCTGCCCAAATTACTTGAGCAATAGTGGTGAGCGGCCAGCTGACTATATATAAGCACTTGACGTCGGCTGGCCTTCTTCCCGGTCAACAATCAAGACTCTCCAGAATCTCGCTTATTTGGTTCCATCTGGCAACAGATAAAGGCATTCACTGGACCAGGTATGCCTACGCTGGTTAGAACGTACGTTCCTATTATAAATGAGCAGGGTCGAGGCCATACAGCGGCTATAGAAAAATGCGTACATTTACATTTACATACGTTGCTATTGTTGCCAAGTATTTCCGATTGACAAAGACAAAGACATCCGTTGATATAGGGCTTAAAATAGTGTATTTCTGACACAGAAGTGTGAAGTTGACACTGTCGAGTGTGCAGTTGACTTGTCTGGTGTGTGAAGTGTGTAGTAGGAATTTTTGAAAGGTTAACTCAAAATCATCCACACACAATTTCATTTAATACCTACAAGTTTACTTACCAGTTCAAGTGTAGTTTGACAGTCCGACCTGTGCGAGAATCATTCGTTCGCGGATGATCTCAGTGTCACTCCATAGCTGACGGAAACGACCAGAGTGACGGCCATCTGGACCCGCCAGGATCCATATACTGTCAACGATTTGGACGAACGAACGGTTCCGTCTCAGACCAGATGAAGAATCTGTTGATGCCGTCGGTTGGAATAGGAACGCAGTTTTGACCCGTGTGTGAGTGCGTCGTATGATGAGAATACGGAGGCAGGCAGCGCTGGCTTATTTTCACTCGATGTCGTCCATGGGTGAGTCTGTTATGTCCCCGGTAGGTTGCTTAAGCACGTAGCAGTGGCCCGTGTGTGAGTGCGTCGTATGATGAGAGTATGGAGGCAGGCGACGGTGGCTTATTTTCACTCGATGTCGTCCATGCGTGAGTCTGTTTAGCCCCGCCCCCACCCCGTAGGTTGCTTAAGCACGTAGCATTGATGCGTAAGGGCGTCGTATGATGAGAGTACGGAGGCAGGCGACTGTAACTCTCTCCCACTCGGTGTCGTTCTTCCATGAGTCTGTTTATGCTCCCCGTAGGTGAACGTAGCATTGGCCCTTGTTTTGAATGCGGCGTACATTAGAGTACGGAGGCAGGCGACGGTTGCTTTCTCTCAGTCAATGTCGTCCATCCGTGAGTCTGCCTTCTGCGTCTTTATAGCCTCGTCAAGCCATGACGCCGAATCGGTTCCGAAGATATTTCTTTCCTAAGACATACGAAGGTTGTGTTATTTTCTTCCAAATACCTTAGCTTACCGTGCCTAAACTTATCATACCCTCACTTACCTTCTGTAAACCTTCATTGCCTAAACTCACACTTTAAATTACCTTCTGTAAACTCACATTGCCTAAGCATATACTCTGACTTACCTACTTACTTACTGTAAAAATTTAATGTTAGCCTACTCCATGTAACGCCCAATTGCCTTTGACGGAAACTCTAAAGGCGCTATAATATTGTTAAATTACGATATGATTTATGCGCTAAATTCGTTACATTACAGTATACACAGCGACGGGTACATTTGAACATTGTAACTGCAGTCGTAATCATATATTTATATAGCGCCTCTTTAGGAAATTCTTAACAAGGTGCTTTAAACGTATAATTCTCATACATAGGCCCTTGTATACGCCCGTTTTGAATACCTCTCCCGTTGATATATTATTATTATAACTGATTAAAGTTAGGAAAGGTAAATTAACAAAAGGTAAAGAAAGATAATGGACGATTGCGAGGTTAAAGTAAGTGTAAGCAGCGCAAATTAATTCAGGGCAAAGTAGGGTGAGCTAAGATAATGTTACGCAAAGTGAAGCAACGTAGGGTGAGGTGAGTAATGGTAATTACTAAATCTCTCACCTCTCCTCGTTCGCTTCACGACGGTTCATTACAGCAGTCCACGCTTCTGCAGCAGACAGCAGTCCATTCAGCATTCGAACACCTGTTCTTCCAGCAGACGACGGTTTTTCTTTCAGCCGAGGATAGTTTTCACGAGGCGTTTCTTTGATTCCCTTGTCAACTGAGTCGGTCTTATCACCGGATTGCAGAATGTGGATTCTCCTGAGTTGGTTATTTTTCCGAGTATGGAGGCAGTTTCACCGGTTGTTTCGCGAGTTTATCTGAGTTTTCTGCGACGGATTCACTGACGCGTGACGCGCGGCTATGGTGTGATCGGATGTTGTCGTTACGCTTCGCTGGTCTTCAGGTGAATTATGCCGTATGTTGTCGTGTTGCTGAACTCGGACTGTGTCGTCGTGTGCGTGGCTGTCGTGCGGCGTCCAAGCGAAGCGTTCATTCGTCCGTATCATCCGTATGTGATTGATGCTGCTGCTGCTGCAAATGATGATATTCCGTTGATTAATGACAATCGTCCGGCGAGTCTTCAAGTCTTTCATCGTGTCGTCGGTCTTAGATATAAGCCGCCTCTACATTCTGGCGTTCTCGTCGGTAATGGTCGGCGTTCTCCGGAATGTCTGTTGTGACGAGTCCTACGTCGTCATGTCTTCCTGCTCTTCCATCAGTCCCGTCAACTGAACTGTGCACGTTAAATGTACGTTCCTGGACCAACAAAGTCGACGTGATCAGGTTAACTGTTATTCCGATTGTTCTCGTTCGCTGCTCGGCTGTCTCTCGCGTAGTTGTTCCTTCGAGCTAACCTCTTCTGCTCTGGATTCGTCTGAAGTCAGGCTCGCTGTCAGGTTGCGATCGCCTTCCTCGTTCTTGCGCTCGGTCTTTTGAGGCCGGAACTGCGTCGTCGTGTTTTCAATCTCCGATTTCAATCTCACTGGTTGAATTCGCTGCGTAAAACGTTCGTTCCTTGACTAACAAAGTCTATGCGATCAGGCTGCATGTGGAGACCTGAAGAATTGAATTTGAACGTCTTCTGCTTGACCGAAACGTGGCATGAGGCTGGTGATGACATCTCACTGAGGCGTCTCAGTGCAGACGGTCTTTAGGTTTTCAAGCGTATGTCTTCTTCTCCGTCGTCCGACTGATTAAGCTGTCAATTCCTTTTCCATGGTCGACATACGAGTTTTTCTGTTGCAGGTGGTGGTGGTGGTGGTGGTGGCGGCGGGTAATATGTGCGTCGTTGATGTGGTGTATCGCGTTGGGCTAGAGAGGGTGACCGCACGATTCTTCGACGAGGTTCGTGGGCTGCTGGAGTATCCATCGCCCTTCGCTATTCCCTATATACTCCATGACGGGCGACCTGAACGTCAGACTTTATCGTTCCGATGATCCGATATTGTTGCGTTTCTGTGAGCTGACGTGCGAGGCAAGCGATCGAACTATCAATCACCTGGTAATGCGAGGCAGGATGGGCATACAAGCGAACTATCAATCACCTTTGCAGGTGAGGCAGGCTGGGCACACAATCGAACTATCAATCACCTATGCAGGTGAGGCAGACTGGGCAGGCAAGGGAGGCAACCACCGAATGTACGAAGTATAATGTAATGTGAGGCAAACGCTGTAATCTACTAAATACAAGGGAGGCAAACACCGAATGTACGAAGTACAATGTAAAGGAGGCAAACGCTGTAATCTACTAAATACAAGGTAGGCAAACACCGAATGTACGAAGTACAATGTAAAGGAGGCAAACGCTGTAATCTACTAAATACAAGGTAGGCAAACACCGAATGTACGAAGTACAATGTAAAGGAGGCAAACGCTGTAATCTACTAAATACAAGGGAGGCAAACACCGAATGTACGAAGTACAATGTAAAGGAGGCAAACGCTGTAATCTACTAAATACAAGGGAGGCAAACACCGAATGTACGAAGTATAATGTAAAGGAGGCAAACGCTGTAATCTACTAAATACAAGGTAGGCAAACACCGAATGTACGAAGTACAATGTAAAGGATGCAAACGCTGTAATCTACTAAATACAAGGTAGGCAAACACCGAATGTACGAAGTACAATGCAAAGGAGGCAAGCGCTGAAATCTACTAATACAAGGGAGGCCAACACCGAATGTACGAAGTACAATGTAAAGGCGGCAAGCGCTGAAATCTACTAATACAAGGGAGGCCAACACCGAATGTACGATGTACAATGTAAAGGAGGCAAGCGCTGAAATCTACTAATACAAGGGAGGCCAACACCGAATGTACGAAGTACAATGTAAAGGAGGCAAGCGCTGAAATCTACTAATACAAGGGAGGCCAACACCGAATGTACGAAGTACAATGTAAAGGAGGCAAGCGCTGAAATCTACTAATACAAGGGAGGCCAACACCGAATGTACGAAGTACAATGTAAAGGCGGCAAGCGCTGAAATCTACTAATACAAGGGAGGCCAACACCGAATGTACGAAGTACAATGTAAAGGAGGCTAACGCTGTAATCTACTAAATACAAGGTAGGCAAACACGAATGTACGAAGTACAATGTAAAGGAGGCAAGCGCTGAAATCTACTAATACAAGGGAGGCCAACACCGAATGTACGAAGTACAATGTAAAGGATGCAAACGCTGTAATCTACTAAATACAAGGTAGGCAAACACCGAATGTACGAAGTACAATGTAAAGGATGCAAGCGCTGAAATCTACTAATACAAGGGAGGCCAACACCGAATGTACGAAGTACAATGTTAAGGAGGCTAACGCTGTAATCTACTAAATACAAGGTAGGCAAACACCGAATGTACGAAGTACAATGTAAAGGCGGCAAGTGCTGAAATCTACTAATACAAGGGAGGCCAACACCGAATGTACGAAGTACAATGTAAAGGCGGCAAACGCTGTAATCTACTAAATACAAGGTAGGCAAACACCGAATGTACGAAGTACAATGTAAAGGATGCAAGCGCTGAAATCTACTAATACAAGGGAGGCCAACACCGAATGTACGAAGTACAATGTAAAGGCGGCAAGCGCTGAAATCTACTAATACAAGGGAGGCAAACACCGAATGTACGAAGTACAATGTAAAGGATGCAAGCGCTGAAATCTACTAATACAAGGGAGGCCAACACCGAATGTACGAAGTACAATGTAAAGGCGGCAAGCGCTGAAATCTACTAATACAAGGGAGGCCAACACCGAATGTACGAAGTACAATGTAAAGGAGGCAAGCGCTGAAATCTACTAATACAAGGGAGGCCAACACCGAATGTACGAAGTACAATGTAAAGGCGGCAAGCGCTGAAATCTACTAATACAAGGGAGGCCAACACCGAATGTACGAAGTACAATGTAAAGGTGGCAAACGCTGTAATCTACTAAATACAAGGTAGGCAAACACCGAATGTACGAAGTACAATGTAAAGGAGGCAAACGCCAGAATATACGAAAATAATGCAAATGTAGCGGAGGCAGATGACGCAGACGAGGAACACGGATGAAGTGGCAGTAAAACAGGCAGGTAATGCAGACGATTATCGGAAGAGTAGGTACAAGCAGAAACAACAGAAATCAAGACAACCAAGCTGCGGTGGTTCCTCCTGGGTCGATGGTGGTGAACGCACTGTGTGGCTGCGCCTCCCCACAGGTCGTCGTCTCTTCACACCCTCACGAGCTGGGACGTCGCAGACCTGCTCCTCTGCATTGAAACTGATCCTTGTTCCCGGCCGAGGAATGGGATCGGGGATAGGTAATGGTGCCTTGTCATCGGCCTGGTCAGACAACAAATCCGTCACTGCAACGGACTTTCGCAGGGAAGATGTTGACGGTGTTGCAGCTGCTTGTCTGCAAGCTTCCAGCTGGCTCAGATTGTGGCATGCAAGTGTGGGTCTAAGGGGATATTTTAAAACGGACTGCAACTGACTGGGTTCGACATCTGGCTGTTGAACTGTCGACCCAGTTGCCTTGGAACTATCATCTACCGGAAGGACTTGAATGATCTGACCAGAAACAGGCTTAGCTGCTGCGATACTCACATCATGGATGGCGGGAGTCACCTTCGAACGCCTTCTCCGGAAGAGTCGCATACAGCCCGTGACTCCTTCTTCCTTCGACGGAATCTCCGTCGGGGCGGAACTCCCCTCTGCTTCAGTAGTCGGAGCCACCCTGCGGGGTGCCCGACGAAACAGTCTCTTGAACATAGCTAAGAAAACAATCGTCCAACGGGAAAAACCCGAAACTATCCAAAAGGAGTAGCTGGCGATAACTAATAAGAATAATCCGGAGAAACTCACGGGAAGAACAAGAAAACGATGACGACAACTGTCGCTAAAATCCTAAAACAATCGAAAGACTAAACTAACAAGAATAATCCTAGAATAACTATAGAAAGCGCTTCGAAATATCTCAGCTAATAATCCAGACACGCAAAACCATACGAAGTATGTCGCAGAGTGCAAGACATAGAGGAAGCCACGTTACCATGACAACGACAATGGTTGGCACCGGAAGTAACGTCTAAACATCGTTAAAAATCAAATAGACTTTTTAATTAATAAGTATGTAATATATAACTGTAATATAATTTGAATGGCCATGATGATGGTAATGATTATGACGATGACCTGGAGCGAAGTAGGCCTTTCGGTTACGAGATAAATTGTTGCGCAGTTATAAGGCCTACGATTCTGCAGGATTTGGCATTGCAAAGGCCTGTAGGGGCCTTTATTGATAACAACAAGACTGATGATATTAGGTCTAAACTTAACAGTAGCAGTATTATTAGTATTAATATAGTCGTAGTAGTAGTAGTAGTAGTAGTAGTAGTAGTAGTAGTAGTAGTAGTAGTAGTAGTAGTAGTAGTAGTAGTAGTAGTAGTAGTAGTAGTAGTAGTAGTAGTAGTAGTAGTAGTAGTAGTAGTAGTAGCAGAACTAGTAGTAGTAGTTGTAGTAGGCCTATTGGTAGTGGTAGTAATGGTGGTAGTGGTAGCAGTAGTTACTAGGCTAGCTGTAGGCCCATCGTGGACATGTCTTTAATTCAGACACGCGAATTTCCATTGCAATGGGACAACATTCTCCCTACAGTTCTCGACCCCAGCGAACATTCTACGCGTAATAAATGCGTCGTATGCAAAAATAAACAATTTAATATGATAAATAAATGAACAACTAATGAAATAAATAAAAATAATAAGAATTACAGATCCGATACAATGCCTTATCAGGTATACGCTCGATCGTCATGTTCCAGCGCCGTTAAAGAGTTGAGATCGGGCGCAATATGAATACTAATAAAGAAATTATGAAGCACTTGGAAACCACGTTATGTGTTCTTATAGGCATAATCATAGGCCTAAGGTTCAGACGAATTTTCAGTCATTATTATATTTATAATAATAAATATAGCCTAGCTGAATTCAAATTCCAAACTGCCTCTTCTCAGTTCTTTGACCATGGCTTCCTTTCGACATTCATTTTCAAAGACTTAACTGAGTAGCTAATATGTGAAGGCGCTATACAAAATGTTCTGAACGAGAGAGAGAGAAAGAGAGAGAGAGAGAGAGAGAGAGAGAGAGAGAGAGAGAGAGAGAGAGAGAGACAGACAGACAGACAGACAGACAGAGAGTGAGTGACTGAGTGAGTGAGTGGGCGAGCGAACGAGCAAAAGAACGAACGAAAGGATGAAAATGCATTAAGGAATGAATTAATGAATAAATGAATTGACGAAATGACGAATTAATAAATTAATTACTAAACGAATTAACGAATGAACAAATAAATTAATTAACGAATTAAGGAATTACGGAATTAACAAATTAACGAATTAATGAATGAAAGGCATTAATGAATTAATGAACTGACGAATTTACAAATTGACGAACTGAAGAATTAACGAAATAATAAATGAAAGCGTACGAAAGAATTAATGAAAACAGTGGGAATGAATGAATGAATGAATGAAAGAAAGAAAGACCGAACTAAAAGAGGTGCAAATTAATTAAATAATTAACGAACAAACGAACGGATGATTGAATTGTGGAATTAGTGATTTAGTGAATAAGTTAATCAATGAATTGATGAATTATTCAATTTGTGAACTAAATCAAAATCAAATCAAATCAAATCCGTTTATTAGAACACCAGAATGATTAACAATAACTGATTACAAGCATTGTTAGGATTACAGGCTAGTGTTATAATAGGGTACCCCTAAGGGACACGTCCCGCTATTTGGGGCACCCAATGTGTTCACAGGCTGAACGGACATATGTATACAGTTGTATAAGAAAAACGAAATTGAACAATCTTAACTAACACACAAGCCAAACTTAAAAAAACTAAGTGCTACAAGCAGCAACATGATAGGTAAAACAGGTTCTAAACCGCTACATGTAGTCATTTGATATTGACATTTTGTTTATAATATAACACTTCAGCAATATTTTAAACCGACTAATAGATAATATCGAAGTTAGTTCATCGGGTAAAGCATTCCACAACCTGGGGCCTGTACATTTAATAGAAAACCATTTTACATTAATACGAGCAAATTCTGGACGATATTTTAGGACATTACGAGTCAGACGTTGATGTATAGTTATACCCCTCTCAAAGTAGGATGCAAAGGCAGCAAGTTGTTATGATAACGATACATGAATAGGCCACATTGGTATATATTTATTTGTTTTATTGTCAAGATATGTCTATCTGCAAATATTTGTTTGGTGCTAGAACTCCAGTGGGTGTTGAACACAGTACGAATAGCAGCTTTTTGTAATTTATTTAGGGGGTCTAGGACTGCTGTGTAATTTGCTCCCCAGGAGATATTACAGTAAGCGATATAAGGAAAAATTAGTGTGTAATATAAGTTTAGCAGTATATTTGCAGGCAAGCAGTGTTTGACTCTTTTTAAAATTCCTATGTTTTTTGCTACTTTCTTTGATGCATGTAAAATATGTAATTTCCAGGTTAGATGGGAATCAACAATAACGCCTAGAAATTTGGTAGAATCTACCTGATCTATAGGAACGTCATCAATTAGTATAGATAAGTTGGACGGAGGGGGAGATTTCCGCTTAGAATAGAATACTATAAAATTAGTCTTCTTAAGGTTTAATGAGAGTTTATTTGCTCTGAACCAGATAGCTATTGAATTCAGTTCACAATTTGCTCTAGAGAATAGATTTGTTATGGATTTGTCGCAGAGGAACACGTTGGTATCGTCAGCAAAGAGAATAAATTTGAAAACAGAGGAGGAAGTGGCTAAGTCGTTAACATAAATCAGAAAGAGTAGGGGACCCAGTATTGAACCCTGGGGTACACCACATGTCATAGCCATAATGGAAGAGAACACATCCTTAAAGGTGACAAATTGGGTTCTATTAGTTAAGTAATCATGAAGCCATGTAATTGCCGTTCCCCTTATCCCATAACTTTGCAGCTTTGTAATTAAAATAGAGTGGTCCACCGTGTCGAATGCTTTTGCTAGGTCAAAAAATATTCCCATGGAGTAATTATTGTTATTCATAGCCTCAGATATATTATTTTGGATATCTAGTAACGCCATAAAAGTAGAGTGGTTAGATTTAAAACCATATTGATTAGGAGTGAGTAGATTAAATTTGATAAAGAAAGCAGTGAGTCTAACTTGCATTAATTTTTCGATAATTTTAGAAAAAAACGAAAGTAAGGAAATAGGACGGTAATTATTTATGTTTTTCTTATCACCAGCTTTATAAACAGGTACAATTTTTGCAGTTTTTAGTTCACTCGGTACTATACCACAACTAAAGGAGGAATTGAATATGGAAGTTAGAATATCTGCTATTGGGCCAATAGTTTGCTTGACAATGGAGGGGCAAATGTCGTCAGGGCCTGTTGAATCCGAGTCCTTCAAGTTTTGCACAGTCAGTTTAATTTCCTCAGGACTTACTGGAAGGATCCCGCAGGAGCATGGTGGGGGAATTGGCATAAAATGGTTAAAGTCTATGGTACCTTTAGGTATATTTGAGGCTAAATTAGGTCCAATGCTGGAGAAGTAATTATTAAAGGCGTCTGCAATTTGCCTAGGGTTTTTAATTTCAGTGTCATTGATCATAAATGAATCCGGCATTGTCGATTTAGAATTTGGATTTAAAATATATTTTATAATCTTCCAGGTTTTCCTGAGATTGTTATTACATTGCAAGAGACGTTCAGCATAATATCTCTTCTCACATTCAATTCTTAATTTTTTAAATAAATTACGGTAGGTACAAAATTTTAGTTTATTTGCAGGAGTGGGAGTATTTAAATATGTTTTATATAACGAGGATTTTTTCTTACATGACTTTAGTAAAGCTTTGGTCATCCAAGGCTGTTTTATTCTTGCACGGTAATTGTTCTTTGGCCTCCTTTTAGGAAAAGCAATGTCATATAGGTTTTTATAGGTGTTAATGAAGCTCGTGTAAGCAGCACTTGGATTACCACTGGAGCATAAATTTTCAACTGGGGACCAATCAACTCTGTTTAACAAGGAGACAAAAGCCACCTTTGACTCGGGCTCAAAGGTTCTTTTTGAACTGGTAAAGTCTGTTTTTATATGAGTCGGTCGGAGATCAAGATATAGAATGATGGGGAAATGATCTGATATGTCAGATATACAGATACATGAATCTTGTTGGATCAAAAATGAGTTTGTAAAAATATTGTCTATTAATGTTGCAGATGTTTCAGTTACCCTTGTTGGTCTTAGTATAGTTGGGAGCAATTTGTAAGAGGTCATCAGGTCATAAAAGCTGGATGTTGGAGAGTGATCCCCACTGCGTAATAAGTTTATGTTGAAGTCACCTGCTAAATATATTCTATTTTTAGTAGAGTCCAACTTTTTAAGGGTAAGTTGTAAGTCAGTATTAAATTCAGTTATGGAAGAGCCTGGAGGTCTATAAATCGAACCAAGTATTATATCCTTATCCTTGTCCTGACTAATTTTAATAAAAATCGATTCAAATGTACCATACAGTGAGTTAAAACCTCTATGTTCCAAGTTCTCAAATTTATAATCAGATTTTATCAGAAATCCAACACCACCCCCACCACCCCCACCTCTTGATCTATGGATAAAATTATAGCCTGGGATATTTACTAGGTCTTCGTGTTCCTGCTCCAACCACGTCTCAGTAAGGGCCACAATATCTATATTGGCTTGCATTAATAGCAAGTGAATGTCTGTTAACTTACCAATAATGCTGCGGCAGTTTAAATGGGCAATTCCAAGAGGCCATCGATAGTTTAGACTAAGCAAGAACGGTTTTAATTGATTCATATCCTTATACTGTGACGAGTAGTCAGGAAATTCATTATGGATATTCAAATCGGGATCTACACTTCCATCCATGAGTAGGGGGTTATCACTTGCATCATCAATTTCAAACGGGTCAAATACTAGGTCAGAAGTCCTTAATACTGATGGGGGCGGGGGGAATAGATGGTGGGTAGATAGATCAATTTGGTCATCTAGGTCCAAATAATTATGCACAGCATATGGCAGATTAGCAAATAAACAGAGGTTACAAGGCCAGGTAATGTTCCCACATAAAGTTAAACATGATTGGTGAAACCAATTTTCACAGTCAACACAGTAGGTTATATTATAATTATTAATTAAGTGCTGCTTGCAGATGAAACACAAAGTCATTTTAAAAAAAGCGGCTTAACTAGTTAACTACTAAAACAAAAGTGATCTAAATCAAACGACAAGTGTCAGAGCAGTGAATTAGTGAATGAATGAAAAACAAATTCAACAGAGAAAAATAAAGAAACAGAATGAGTGAAGGAACGAAAGAAAAGAAGAGAAAAAAGAATAAATGAATGAACGAAGGAAGAAAAGCAGCTGAACTTAACAACGAACGAATGAATGAACAAAGAAAGAAAAGAGAAATGAATGAATTGGTCAATGATGTATGAATATATCAACATAAGAAGATATATGTATATATGTATGTAGAGATACAGATATATATATATATATATGTATAGATTTTATTTATTTTATTTTATTCCGGATATTTCTATAGCGCCTCTCGAAGTCTACTACTACTCAGAGGCGCTCCCGACTACAGCATTTGATACTGTGCCGGAATTTTCACGCCGAAGCGCCACGAGCAATTGCGAGTGAAGGACTTGCCCAAGGTCCGTACGCAGCGGCTAGAGTGGGATTCGAACCTGCAACCCTCCGGTCACAAGGCGCCGAACTTACCACTGAGCCACCACGCCCCACTATGTAGATATATATATATAAAAGAGAATGAATGAACTAAAGAAAGAGGAGATAATGAATTATCGAATCAACGAATGAATGAGCGAATGAACGAAAAAAGGAAAGCAGTAGTGAATGAATAAATTGGCGAATAACTAAATAATCTCCAATGATCGCTCGTATCCACAGCTTTCATTCTATTTTTAACTATAGTTAGAAAATGAACCAAAAATTTAGTCAACGCTTTTGGTTTGTACTCAATCTCTTTGAAAACAACGACACAACATAAACAGTTTCTCTTTCTGCAGGACTTGACCCTTGCTTAAAATGTCATTAGCTGTACCAGTTAAGGTTTATCCACTTAACGAATCAGTCTCAAAAGTCATCTAGAGTAAGAATTAATGATAACAGATTATTGTTTTCGTTTGCACATCATAAATTATTGTATCTTTAGGACGGAAGGTCGAATAAAACTGTCCATTGTTTGGATGATACAACTTCCGTATGTGCTGATGCTGAGAAAATGAAGTCGGCAGCAACGAACCATTAACATCTCGGTTGGCTGAAGGCAGATATCTGATCTTCGTCATCTTTTTTCGTCGAAGAAAACTGTGAGAAAGTTTAGAAGTTAGTCCTCTTTAGAATTTTGCCAAATGACCTACTACGCGCAAATATCTGCGCTCTAGTTTGGAAAACATGACTGTGGCTTCTGGGAAAATCCTCTGTTCCTTCCTGTTTCTCCCTCTCCCCTCATTCCTCTACAGAGCCGTGTTAAACGGACTGCCGATCAATCGGAAGACCGTCTCGTATAGCCTTACTAAATGGAAAAAACGATTACGGTTAGCATTGCATGTATATCATATACAGCGAGAGACAGACAGTCAGACAGACAGAAAGAGACAGAAAGAGATAGACAGGGAGACAGAGAATGAATAAGATCAACGTGTTAGACGTCAGTACTCGAATCAGAGGCAATTTCACAGATATAAATAGAGACACAAACAGAGACAGACAGACAGACAGAGAAAGAGAGAGAGAGAGTTCGGCGTGCCATACATGTGTTGGGGACGTGACGAACGATCATGGAGGTATTCTTACGACGTCATGACAAGAGATGATGTCAGGTCGGTTTTTTTTATCTGGACAGTGTCTCCTGCGTTCTGCCAGAACATCGGATGGAAGTTTCATATCGCCGCTGCGGTGCCTGTTAGCGTCGCAGATCACGGAAGTCATTCGATGTCGAAGCGTTAAGAGCAGTGGCGGCGCCAGACATTTCTTGTAACCAGAGGAAAGCCAGGTCAGTCATATCAAAAGTGAGTTCGGAAATGTACATAAGAATGCCCGTGTAACGCGGAGAGTAGGGCCTCGGTCCTCCACTCAGGCGGTTAATAACTGTGCATACGGGAACTTTGAGCCAGTCCTTCACTCACAACTGGTCAGATCTTTGCACAGAACATCGATGGCATGCATGCCATCGATGTTCTGTGCAAAGATCTGAATTTTGAAAGGAGGGCAGTATCAAAATACAGTCATATTGCATGTTGTATCGTATCGCATAATATGGCGCAGCTAAGTATCTACTTCGCTGTCTACCAGAGATTGGAAATCGTGGTTAAATTTAACATTTGTAAGCTGATTGACTACAATCATCAAATATTCAATCTATCCTCAGTGTAGGCCTATTAGTAGGCCTATATTCGGAGATGGGTATTTGCGATGAAATTGCCGGACGTCACAGCCTCGTAGACTACAGCATTCATTGACATCGGCGCAGACGGGAACTGACGAGACGGATATATTTGAGATGCACACAGGGCCGCCGACAGAAATTCCGGGCCCCTAGGCAGAGCAGTCACGGGCCCCTAGGCAGAGCAGTCACGGGCCCCTAGGCAGAACAGTCACGGGCCCCTAGGCAGAGCAGTCACGGGCCTTTAAACTATCTTTAGGCTTTATATAAATATGATATCTTACGGTCGTACGAAAAAATAAAAATAAATAAAAATGAAACAATAAAAGTGCGGATACGACCGTATACGATATTATTTTTATATATACAACTCTGATTTCATTCAGATGCTTATAGTTTAAACTGATTGTAGTTAAGCGTCATATAATATTTTCAAAAAGGCATAAATCATAAACTTTGTATAACGGATTATAATATAGTTGATTGCGGGCCCGGCCCGGGCCCCTAAAAAGTCGCCGGGCCCCTGGGCATTTGCCCCCCTTGCCCCTCCCTCTCGGCGGGCCTGGATGCACAACTAATACCAGTGCAGCTAAGTGCTGACGGCGAAAAGTTATCGACTTTAACTGTGTCAAGGGATGTAAAAGTATGTGTCTGGATTTTTCTATAGCGCATTTTACACCTCAGAAACCAGTGGCGGCGCCAGCTATACAATTTCAGCAGGTCGCGTCAGTGTCATGGAAGGTATTCAGCGGGTCCCAGAAATTAATGTTTGAGCTTGACGCATGAAGCAGGATAATCTCAGCATAAGCTGCGTAACTTATATATCTATATAAAACAAAGAAAATTATTATTAAACGCTTATAGCCGAATTGTTGTAGCATATTCAAATTTGAAACAATTCAGCAATTAAAACATTAAACTTTAGTTACTTTACAAATCTTTAGAGATTTGAAAGTAATCTTACTGATTAGCTACTTAGAACATCCTGAACATTGTTTGCTAATAAGACGCACGACATTACAGAAACAGTCAACCAGACCTCAGACCTGTCTATAACATAACCGCTTCATGCGTAAAATAGGCAGGTCATAAGGCAGGTCAAGAGTAAAATAGGCAGGCCAAATGACCTGCCGCGACCCATGATAGCGCTGCCACTGTCAGAAACATGTCTACCTAAAAACCTGCGACCGAAATAAGTTATAACGTTCTCTAAACTAATTTAATTTAGTCCAACGATCTCTATCCATAACGCCGTTATTATCTTGCACAAAACGTCAAAGGATATGAGCTTCGACCGAGAACCCACCAATTCGAACTTCCTGAGAAGGATGATCGCAATTTTATATCTAGAATTCTAAATAAATATATGAACTGTTTACCAATCTCAGCATAGTAACCACTAAGCTAAAAATTATTATACCGTACTGAAATTTTAAGCTTTTCATTTATGCCACATATAGATAGTCAAGGTATTCCTCAGACGATAGATACAACCCTTCTGTCATAGCACATTCGTATAATAATTAGTATATAAATCCCGTAGCCGGGCTCATTTTTGATGACATTTTTTTATTGTAACAAGTTGCGCACATGTCAGCTTGCATTGAATAAACGAAATTGATTGATTGATTGATTGGTAGTCAATGACTAAAATAATTATTACAATTGCTTTTAGACGAAGTTACAGGTCTATTAACAGCAATGCGCATCTCTGTCCCTCACCTATGGTAGCATCTGGCCGTTTCTGTCATTGGATAAGTTATAGGTAACTCCACATCGCAGAACGTGCGAAACCGACAACCAGGTTGAGCGGAGATATAGGCCTACGAACGCACAACACCTGCTGTAGTCCTGAACAACAGGGGTGCTCACACAAACATTTGGACCTTCTGATCAAAAAAGCGCATATGCCGAGGCTAAGAAGAATGATGTCGCTAATACTTTAAACATATGGCTGCCTCTTAGGCTGGCTTGGGACAGCATCAGCATCGACAGCCGCTCTGTCTAGATACCTAGTGTCGTATATATATAGTCCATCAGATAATAGATTTGAAGGAGAAGACGGGTACGGGTAGTTATTGGATATTCCCAATAATACAAAAGGTAGTATTTAAAACAATCGACAGAAGAATTAAATTGCATAGACCATAGAGGTAACCCTATCGTCAAGGCCGGTGTCGCGTGACAGACTATCCGTCCTAAAACTATCCGGGGGGATGAATAAATTTATCCCCCCGGATAGAATCTACCGGTATAGAGTATCCGGGGGATAAACCATTTCTATCCCCCATCGTGCAAAATCATCCCCCGGGGGATAAAAATTCACAGGCATAAGGTATTATTGAAAATCCCTATAATTGATAAATCTATTATTATTATTATTATTATTATTATTATTATTATTATTATTATTATTATTATTATTATTATTATTATTATTATTATTATTATTATTATTATTATTATTATTATTAGTGTTATTATTATCATTATTATTAAGGAGCTTTTAAATAGCGCCCCTTCAAGGTGATTTACTCAGGAGCGCTCCCAGTCCAACCACAGCTAAAGAGAGTAGTCTTTAAGTTAGTAAGGAACAAGGTAAAGCGAGTCGTAGGGACCAGGCGGAGTGCAACAGGGAGACATTATTAGTGACTTTCTGTCTTCTTTTTTTTATCTTCACGGCTTTTTTATTTCATTACTATTCTGATGTATTTATTTCGTTTCCATTGTATTTAATTATCTCTCTCTTATTTAAATTTGCTGTTTGTTTTCGTGCGCCTCTTTTGTGATTAACCTGTTTGTTAGCCGCAGTGCGTTTGCAGGAGGTATATTAAAGAACATACTTACTTACTTACTTACAAATCTATGCTGTAATCAAAATCGAAAACGAGAAATGGGTAAAGCAAGTGACTCTAAGTGTTCTAAGTCTTCTAAGCAATGTGTAGAGCAAATGAAACAGAAGTTACAGTAGGAAGGATAGCCACACGCGGAAGTGGCTTTCTTCCTCTTCCTAAAGGTATTTTGGAGGAAAGACAGAATTACCTTGTCGTTGAAACATTCCTCAATGTATATTCGCATTTCTGAAGGCTCATCGAAGTCAACATCCAGCATGGCAGAACCAGAAGCAATCTCAAAGGGATAGGCAGCTGCGTACAGTCCACACGAAGGGAAGTCCATTTGCTGCTGGCAGGGGAGGACTTTAACATGTAGGTTTACCGATGTGGTTAGCTGTATTGCGTGGAGCTGAGTGAGCTGACGCAATTGTCGGCTGAGATTTGTCGAGATCTTCTATGCAAATCGACCGATATCAAGCGCGAGCTATTAATTAACCTAATTAGCACCTTAGTCCCTTATCATGACACCGTCGTTTGTGATTGCTGATATTTGTGATCCTTGTTTTAGACACATCCATCGCAACAAGCCCTTCACGCAACTAATAATGCGAATAGACAATGTTTACTTTGCGTGAGATTACAACATCACAAAGAACACAAGAGTCATTGAAGTTGGTTCAATGTCTCAAATGGCTTCACTGGCTTATTGATACCAATCGAGCGATGTCAAGCGCGAGCTACCAATTCACCTAATTAGCGCCTTTAGTCCCTTTTCATAACAATATCGTTTGTGACTGCTGATATTTTGTCTTCCTCGTTTTGTTGGTGTACCGATTGATACGAATCGACCGATATCAATGTCACAACTTGCCTAAGAGTAAATAGAGTGCAGAGCAGAGAAAGAGAGGAATGCGAGGCTCATTGACTTCACTGGATTCTTTTCCCACGCATGCCAACAATAAGTAGCATATGGCTTTGACTGATGAGTTTTAAACTGACTTAAATCGCACAATTTGTAATTATGTTGCAGGGGGGATACTTTGTGAAGGGGGGATAATTTCGTGCGACTCATGGGGGATACTTTCGCACGAGGGGGGATAGTCCCTCCCGTTCACATTCATCCGGCCGGATACTCCATTCTGCTAAGGGGATATACTTGTATGGGGGATACTCTATTTCGTGACACCGGCCCTAGCCAAATGGCGTCCCGGGCAAAGCATAACCCCTCTGATCCCCAGTCCACGGTCCATCCCACTTCACAAACAACTGTTAAAGCACATTTTTTTGTGAAAATGGCGCCCCTAGATTTTGGCGTATACGCAAATGCCTGCGTTGCCTGCATGTGCTCAGGGCTGGCACCGACTACTGTTGTCATTTCCACAGAGTTCTCCAATTTTCAAAGGTCTAATAGGCTACTGATTAAATGTCGATTGTTGTGCGGAAGTGTCTTCAGTGTTTTGGAAAAGGACATAGTTATAATAGTGAACGTGTATAGGCCTACCACTTTGCGATAATTATGATATTGATATATATATATATATATATATATACATATATATATATATATTTATATAGGAATAATATATTTTATTTACAGACGGAGCTCTCTATATATAATTATATGATATATATATATATACCTATGTTACATCAGATAAGTTATTATCTCATGTATACACAGCCCTATGCCAGTTTTGCATATCTACCTTCGTGGTGAATAAATATAGGCCTATATACTGGGCCTATATTAAAGACATTCACTGGACTTATTCTGTGCTTTACTCCAGGTTCGATTGTTTTCAAGCGCCTACATTCATATTGATCTCTCTTCCAGTGAAGCTCAGAGCTATTATGACCCTAAGACCTTTCTTTTTGACCTGGCCTGGGTCGGGAGTGCCACTGCGTAGATTTATCGAAGGGGCGCTATATAAGCGTATTATAGACAGATAGATATAGTCATTGTATTATGTGTATCACATGTTGCCACAGCGATACATAATTAGTTAAAGGCCCTATGTTACATATGTTATTTATTATTAACACAGGTAACATAGGACCTTTGGCTTAAAATCGTAAAACAGAAACCGTTTATGACGTCAGAACAGTATATAGGCCAGTTTGGCTTCACACAACGGCGATCAGAGCATTTTAATCAACAATGTATATATATATATGTATATGTATATGTATATATGTACATTGTATATATATATATATATATGTATATATATATATATATATATATATATATATATATATATATATATATATATATATATAAGACAAGATGGAGCAAGGTTGACGAGCCGGTAATGATTCCTTCAAGGAGAATAATTCAGACCATAAGAAATTAATTACTAGATTTAATATGGATTCATTATGTCTGTCATTGTGTAAGAAATGTCTCTTACGAGGAGATAGTTACATACATGCATACATACATACACGCATACATACATGCGTATACGTACGTACATGCACATATTATATTGTATTGTATTTAAACATTTATAAAGCGCCTCTAGTAGGGTGAACCGTTCAGAGGCTCTCATATACATATGACATATACATATGTCAGTATGCATACATGCAGACAGAAAAAAACTGACAGCAGTGCTTTTCGTCTATAGCCTACCTCAAAAAGACAGATAGACAGATTGACAGACATACAGATTGAAAGACAGACAAATAGAAGGAGAAATAATTTCGCCATAAGTCTACCTTTATTTCTGACCAGTTTGCTTTGTTAATGCTTGAAATTTTGTTGTGCGATGATCTTAGAAAACGTTAAAGAGTTCGTGTACCTGGGAAGCACGTTTACACGTGATCTAAGTTGCAAGAGAGAAGTAACTCTGAGATTTGCCAAGGCCAAAGCTGCTCTCGCTGCTTTAAACAAGATCTGGAAAAGTAAAGAGATAGCGCTGAAGACCAAACTGGCAGTCCTGGATACTTGTGTGTTCAGTGGAGCTTTGTACGACTGTGAGACATGGGTGATAACCAAGGAAATTGAAAGACGAATAATGGCTTTTGAACGAACGTGCTATCGAAAACTGTTGAGAGTCGGATGGACACGAAAGATGACAAATGAAGAACTGTACAGTCAAATTGGCCCAAGAGTAACTCTGTTACAAAAAGTAATTTGCAGGAAATTACAACTGTTTGGCATATATGTAGAATGAATGAATGACTCCAGGAAACTCAAGACGCTAGTTTTTGGCATGATGGAGGGGAAGAACAAAAGAGGACGCCCTAACAGAGAATGGACAGACGATATCATGACATTGTGCAGAAACGATTCTTTACAGCACCTGAGCCACATAGCAAGAGAAAGAGACACATGGAAGTAAGTGATAAAGAGCGCATCAAGCACCTACGGGCGATGAACCCATGGTTAATGATGATGATGATGATGATGATGATGATGATGATGATGATGATGATGATGATGATGATGATGATGATGATGATGATGATGATGATGATGATGATGATGATGATGATGATGATGATGATGATGATGATGATGATGATGATGATGATGATGATGATGATGATGATGATGATGATGATGATGATGATGATGATGATGATGATGATGATGATGATGATGATGATGATGATGATGATGATGATGATGATGATGATGATGATGATGATGATGATGATGATGATGATGATGATGATGATGATGATGATGATGATGATGATGATGATGATGATGATGATGATGATGATGATGATGATGATGATGATGATGATGATGATGATGATGATGATGATGATGATGATGATGATGATGATGATGATGATGATGATGATGATGATGATGATGATGATGATGATGATGATGATGATGATGATGATGATGATGATGATGATGATGATGATGATGATGATGATGATGATGATGATGATGATGATGATGATGATGATGATGATGATGATGATGATGATGATGATGATGATGATGATGATGATGATGATGATGATGATGATGATGATGATGATGATGATGATGATGATGATGATGATGATGATGATGATGATGATGATGATGATGATGATGATGATGATGATGATGATGATGATGATGATGATGATGATGATGATGATGATGATGATGATGATGATGATGATGATGATGATGATGATGATGATGATGATGATGATGATGATGATGATGATGATGATGATGATGATGATGATGATGATGATGATGATGATGATGATGATGATGATGATGATGATGATGATGATGATGATGATGATGATGATGATGATGATGATGATGATGATGATGATGATGATGATGATGATGATGATGATGATGATGATGATGATGATGATGATGATGATGATGATGATGATGATGATGATGATGATGATGATGATGATGATGATGATGATGATGATGATGATGATGATGATGATGATGATGATGATGATGATGATGATGATGATGATGATGATGATGATGATGATGATGATGATGATGATGATGATGATGATGATCTTACCACCAAACGTTGATGAGAATTCTTGAAGAATTTCCGTTTGCGTTCGTTTCCAAACGATTCGCCTGATGTCGTACATGTAATCAGGTCTACCCATGGTGGCTTCGTCAGAGCAATGAGGTTGTGGAGGAGGCGAGACAGAGGATATGAGGGACTTCCACCGGAGTCAGTGTTTAATCTAGACGTCATTTGGGGGTAAAATCCCCCCAGGATTGATGTCCCCCAGAAGCCACAAATATTATAATGTAGAGACTGTTTTGGGGAAGAAATTCCCCAGGATCCCAGTATACATGTTGCGTTCCCCTCCCAGAGACGATGAATCCCTTAAAAAAAGTCGTTAACGTTTTAAAGTTCGAAAAAGTGGGAAGAATGACTAAAAAAAGTCATCAAGTTTTTTTGAAGATGAAATTCCAACTTTGAAGATGAAAACTCCTAAACTCAAAAAAATGTTGACGTTAGAACACGGATGAAATTTCTCCTGAAAAGGTCTGCGTTGTAGGTCCCCCCCCCCCGACAAACCTTGTTTTCCCCCCTCAGAAGAGGGGTACTAGATTAAACACTGCACCGGAGTAAATAGGAATACTTTGCTGGTGCGAAGCTGGCGAGTTTTCCATTTGTAACTAATATTTTTTGAGTTACAAATTCAACAAGTCTTCAATTTTCCATTTTCACTAGTATATCATGAATGTTTCCAGGTTAATATGTAGTCGCTTTTGCTATGCTTTTAAAAGCATGTAACAAGTACTTACTGAATAAATACTGCACTTTTATTTTCTTATATTCAGTAAATTAAAATACTTCAAATTTTACGGTTTCGTTAACTTTTGGGTAAGTAATTGTTTTGGTCAGTAATTGCTATACACTCACCCCATTCCAAAAAACTTGCCTTGGGGTGGTAGATTGTTAAATCTGCTTCTAAATGTTGCCCAATATTTAAACTTTCCTCTACAACGATTTAGCTGATTGGTTTGAGCGCTCGCCTTGTAACACGGAACATGCGGGTTCTATCATCATAGATAAAAATTCTGCTAACTGCTGTATAGGCTATTTAATGTCCAATCATGCTACAACTGGTTCATGCGGACATATTTAAAATCTTAATGCTAGGGTTACTCGTATTTGCCTTAATAGGTATGGGCATACAGACAGAGAAAGAAGTAACGAGTGAAATATAGAGAAACAGACAGACAGACGGTGCATGATCAGCTTTGTAGCATCAAATGGCTGACGGAGATTATAAAAAATCTCGAGCGATCGACGTGAGTGGAATACATTACCAGACTCGATGCAATTATCATTCAGTTAATTAGTGCTTCCAATGATGACTCGGCTCTTTGATAAAGGCAGGGACGACGCGAGGGTCAAGTTTTTCATCAGTACATACTAACTAAGACCATCGATTTTCGGCAAATATAACATCGTTTACCCAACTGTTAATGTTGTCATTGATTAGCGGCTTTGATGTGCGATGTGTGTGGTTGGGGAAGTGCATGAGTGCAGTCGACGTCGGGGTCATCGCTTCCTAAATGCGGAAGAATGATTGCATGGTAAGAAAAAACAACAAGTGAGTGTGGTTCATCGATCGAAGACATTAAGTTTCGTTCGATTTCATGACAAATCATCGAACGTATTTATTGATTGGCGTATCGTCCGTTCTTTCGGTGACTGCAGTAAGAAGTATATCTCATAGCACACACAGTACAAGCCACAGTAGCATCAGAATCTGCTTAATCTGATTCCACGTGAATGGCATTCTGTATATTATAAGAGACAACGACACAGCCACAGAAACATGCACAAATAACGAAGCGCACGCAGATAAAGATATTTATATATAAGAGACCTATAAGAGACCAAGGTATACAGCCAGACAGACATGAAGCACACGCAGATGAAGATATTTATATATAAGAGACCTATAAGAGACCAAGGTATACAGCCACACAGACATGAAGCACACGCAGAGGAAGATATCCAAGTACATCGTTCTTTCTCTTGCGCTGAACACCGACCGTCACACAAACTGAGAGACAGATACACAGCCAGATATAGAGACACTCTGACCGACATATAGATATACACGCCTACAGACAGACAGGCAGACCGACATACAGATAAAAAGACAGACATAAGCCCAGATCAGATTTACTTCCACCCAAATTACAGGGCTTAGCGGTGTGGACCTTCCACCTATATAGTGACCTTCATCTGACCTCCACCTAGTGACCTTCCTCTGACCTTTCGTCGAGTAGCTCGTGTCTCAGCAAACAACGATGTGTATACCCTAATTACGTTTTGCCATGTTTCACCTGTTGCCATTAGCAACGGGCACTTAGCAACGAGCGGTTCGTATGTCCTTCTTAGTAAAGTATCAGAGTGATGAAACAAACTGAAACGTGATGGAGATCGATTGTTGAAAGTCTACACACAATCAATGACTTTCGCTTCATCACGTTCTACTTTACTTACTAACTCACCCCTTTCAATGCCTCGTTCGTAATGACGTAACAGTCCTCGGTTGGCCTGTCTGTCTGTCGAAGATGCAAGCCAACCCTTACCTTACAAAAGTAAGCAAAATCTTACAAAGGTAAGCCAACCTAACCTTGTGAAACTAAGCCAACTCTTACAAAAGTAAGCCAACCCTTACCTTACAAAAGTAAGCCAACTCTTACAAAAGTTAGTCAAACCCGTACAACAGTAAGCCAACTCTTACAAAGGTAATCCATTTGTTTGAAATGAGGTAATGCTAATTCAAGGCGAATGCTTTTACCAAATAAATGACCTAGAACCTTTCCAAAGCTTTACATATTATAGGCGACTCTGAGAAGTCTTATTACTGTGGTCAATTTGGTGTTGCCCAAAGGCGTAAAATAAAAACCATATGCGTCGTTTCTATGTCCACATTTTATATCTAACGTATATAGTGTTTCATGTTGGTTCTCCAGACGATAGGATGTTCAAGCAATAAGCATCAAAATCACACTGCTTGCGAATTTTGTCTATTAATGGTCGTCATAATAACGTAACCCCCCTCTAGGGCAGCGCCTTGTATGGCTGCTAAAACGTGTGTTTAATTAAGATCTTGATTGTACTGTTATGTTTCAATGCAACCTTGCTACGTACTTGTCAGTTTGAATTAACAAAGAAGATTATTATTATATATATAATAGGTGCAGTTAACTTTCATTACTTCTTTACATCGCCTCATATCTCTTTTACCTTGACTCATCAGGCTTACCTCTGTTACGCTAAGCTTTTAAGACTATAAGAGATTCAATTTTATTGGCACTGGATAAGTTTGTTCGTCACAGCTGTGCGTGAAAAACGAAACGCCACATTGGGCGCTACATTGAAACACCATCTCAAAATTTCTCTCATACTTAACGTTGACGGTTCCTGCATTGAATATCAAATCTCTTCTGTTTGCACTTCTGGTCAGTGCCAAGCATAGGACTTCGTGTATGGCAAGACCTGGCACCAATCAATTTGCTAGCCATTGACCTTGCCTATTTGTCGGCCGTCCTTTAGGATCCAATGTCCACCCAGGAAGTCCGATAATATTCGGTGAGTTAGTGAGTAAATACACCCGAACGGAGGACCTAGCAAACGATGGCGAATATTTGAAACGGCACTCTGCAAACATGACTGAATTAATTATTGAGAATGCATATTTGACTGGCTGCTAGTCAAACACAGTAAAAAAATAGACTGACTGCGATGGAAAGCCGACTCATGGTTGTGTGTCGCATAGAAAGTCCATTTCGAATTCCTAGTACGCTGTCTTAGTTGTACGGATTGTCATGGGAGGGAGCTGGTGTCCAATGCACAAGACATCAACTGATGGCGCACCAAAACCAAGACGTAAATAGGTCGATACTCAAAAGGTCAGTCAGAAGACACAGAGCTTACGGTGCATACACCAGCTGAGGAGGTAACATGACATAAGAGACTTAGCAGAAGAAACAGATACAAGAGGAGACTTCCAAAATTTAGGTCCAACAACAGTGACAGCTCGTTCACCAAGAACAGTTCTTGTTCTCAGTACTACCAGAAAAAGGTTGATGTCGGTTGATGTTAACTTTCATTATTTCTTTATATCGTCTTACATCACTTTACCTTGACTTACCCGACTTATCTCTGTTACGCTAAGCTCTTAAGACTATAAGAAATTCAATTTAATTGACGTTGGATAAATTTGTTTCTCACAGCTGTGCACGAAAAACGAAACATGAAAAACGAAACGCCATATTGGGTGCTACATTGAAACACCATCTCAAAATTTCTCTCATACTTAACGTTGACGGTTCCTGCATTGAATATCAAATCTCTTCTGTTTGCACTTCTGGTCAGTGCCAAGCATAGGACTTCGTGTATGGCAAGACCTGGCACCAATCAATTTGCTAGCCATTGACCTTGCCTATTTGTCGACCTCCCTTTAGGATCTGATGTCCACCCAGGAAGTCAGATAATATTCGGTGAGTTAGTGAGTAAATACAGCCGAACGGAGGACCTCGCAAACGATGGCTGATATTTGAAACGGCACTCCGCAAACATGACTGAATTAATTATTGAGAATGCATATTTGACTGGCTGCCAGTCAAACACAGTAAAAAATATAGACTGACTGCGATGGAAACCCGACTCACGGTTGTGTGCCGCATAGAAAGTCCATTTCGAATTCTTAGTACGCTGTCTTAGTTGTACGGATTGTCATGGGAGTGAACCGGTGTCCAATGCATAGACATCAACTGATGGCGCACCAAAACGAAGCCCCTAAACAGATCAGTACTCTAAAGGTCAGTGAGAAGACACAGAGCGTACGGTGCATACGCCAGCTGAGGAGGTAACACTTCAGCTGGGGCCAACATGACATAAGAGACTTAGCAGGCGTAACAGATACCTGCAGGAAGAGACTTCCAAAATGTAGGTCCAACAACAGTGACAGCTCGTTCACCAAGAACAGTTCTTGTTCTCAGTACTACCAGAAAAGGCAGTCAAACGACTTAGCTGAAAGTACTAAGTGTGTGTGGATAAGGAATGATGTAGAGTGCTGTGGTTTTTGGCTACAGTTCAATGCTCTTCGTACTATCACACCCAATTAGAAAGCCTATTAAATTATTTATGTACAAGGGGCTTATATACTCGTATCTAAATATAAGTGCCTGCATATGAGTTTTTGTCATACCGGAACAATCGAGTTACGACAATCGAGTAGTCTTCGTCTGAACGCCAAACTAATACTGGAGACGATGCAAAGGAGGAGCATGGAGGACAGTGTCAAATGCCAGAGACAAGTGAAAGAACAAATGGTGTCTCTGTACCTTTGTCTTCAGAGTGCATGATGTATACGAACAGCAAGAAAGTCAGTTTCTCCTGAATTACATCGCAAACAGACTTCAGCGATTATCCCTATATTCACATAAATCTATTTTAATGAGAGTTTCAGTGTATTACGATGTTTTTATGACAGTGTTTATGATGCTAAGTAGGAAAAAGCGTAAAAAGTTTGGGGATGGAGAGCATTAGATCGCGGTTCGATACCCGTAACCCCCGCTAGGGCGGCGCCTTGCATAGCTGCCAAACCGTGTGTTTAATTAAGATCTTGATTGTACTGTCATGTTTCAATGTAATCTTACCGCGTACTTGTCAGTTTGAATTAATAAAGATTATTATTATTATTATTATTATTATTATTATTATTATTATTATTATTATTATTATTATTATTATTATTATTATTATTATATAATTATAAAATGGCCACTTTGGCCAGTATCAATGTAAAGCCCACAAGCCCACCTTCATAGAAATATATAAAAGTTCTAAGTCAGACTGCGGGGAAAACTGCTAATCGCGACTGGATTAACTAGACAACAGGGACTCAGTGGAATAAATGTGAAATGACAGTTTGTGGAAGGACGATTCATTTAAACTCCAGGTCGAATCGTATCGAGCTTTAGAGTCGTTGCTATCGAGTGACTTCGATCTATGATATTGATCGATCATAACATTTGGGTTGTCACCCGGTTGTGAGATCATACGAAGTGTATACGAAGTGTTAAATCGGTGTTAGTGTTGTCGTCTCAGCGCTGTTTGTGATCGAAAGTGACGGTGCAGACTCGAAGGGCGGTTTCCATCCCTTACAAAGTTGTTCTGCATTGGATCAACACGTAAACTAACGAGACTTTGATTGCTATCCGAGTCTTTGTTGTGTCCAAATCGACTGAATCCTGAAGGAAGAACAAATAAAGAGAACCACGTTTAACACATATTCAATAATTCTCCTTAAATATTTATACAACGCCTTTTCGTGACATCTATAGCGTTCCAGTGCAGCCCAGTTCCAGCTACAAAGAACCAACACGTATCATATAAACTGGTCACAAATATTTAATATATATGCATAAGCCAAACTATGGTTTGCTGGACAAGCCAAGGATAAATAATCCTAGCCCATCTATCGAGTAAACTCATACATCATCGATAATAATAGATTCTGTAACTTGTTGCGTTTTGACAGCAAGAATAAATGAATAAACGAATATACTGTACAATACTACATGCGCCTATGCTCTTACGAAATAAAGCGATGATTGGCGAGATTATTGCATGGAATAATTCAATGGGGAGGATGATGAACAGCCGGGGTTTCTGTGACGCTCGTCATGAAGAAATCTCTGAGAGGAGTGGCTATTATGAGAGACTAAGCGCAGATTTCGTGTTTCCGAGCTACTCATCATATAGAATTGCAAAGGCGTCGGGTGTTAATGGCTAATGCTTTTCTCATGAATACATTCAGCTTTCATGAGGTGCTGACAAAACGCCCTCTTCTTACAATTCACATTCGTGTAACCGAGGATCATTAGTCAATATCCTGCGGCTTCCTCTCTTTCTTCTCTTTATCCTCTTCTCCTCATCCTTTCCTGAGGTAAATCATTAAATGAGATACACTTTGGCGACCGCGATTATAAAATGGCTTCAGGCAGAATCTGCACAGAAGCATAAAATGCAACGATGCACTTTCTTGTCAGGACTAATTAGGGCTTTCGGAAACAATTTCTGAGAATGCAACTAATACATGTAAATGCACCATTTAGAACATGTAGCTAATTGCAGTTAAAGCCATTGTCTACGAGATCAAAACAATGCTCTGAGCCAGAAGTGGGATCAAAAGACTATTAGACTACACCCTGTATAGAATTGATATCACGCCACAGTAGATAATATAGCCAATTGGTTATTTTAAGGTTAAACAGATACTATTATTGTAGGTGAAAAGTCGTTAAAAGGTGACAAACCAGTTTGGTCTATGCTAGTCAGAGTATCATATAATCTATATCCTAATCTGGACTATTGCTGGCCAGTTGCTAGTTTTTTTTTATTGATTTAAGCAAGCCTTTATTAAACACACCAGACTTCATCAAATCAAATTAGTCTTTCCATTCCAGTGTAAATAATCGATGAGCGTCACAGTTGTAGCCGAAGGGTCTGGCAGGGCTGCTATAGGTCGCTCGCCTAATTGACTAAAAGCAGATTTCAGAACGCCAAAGTCAACATGTGGGCACTCCTGAATTCCGCTGTAGGCAGTCGGTATGAAGTGTCTTTTGGCTCGACTTCAAACAAGACAATGAAAATCTTCCTCATGTCAGTTATATTGCTGTCCAAAAACGGATAATATAGGTGTACATATAAGTTATATGCTTCACCTATGACGCCGTGCTTACACCGCTCAGGGCCAAAAATTATAGATGAAGCAAACACCTGTATATCTAACAAAGATGAAGCGACCAGGTTATGTATGTTTCGAGTCTCTGTTACTTATCCTATTCCCATATATATATATAGACTGAAGAGGCAAAAGATTCGTAGATAAACGATTGGACAGACAGACAGACAGACAGACAGATATATATATATATATATATATATATATATATATATATATATATATATATATTGTTTTGGTCAGTGAATTGTTTTGGTCAGTAATTGCTATACACTCACCCCATTGCAAAAAGAACTTGCCTTGGGGCGGCAGATTGTTAAATCTGCCTCTGAATGTTTCCTCAATATTTAAACTTTCCTCTCCAACGATTTAGCTGCTTGGTTTGAGCGCTGGCCTTGTAAGACGGAACATGCGGGTTCTATCCTCCGAGTTAAAAATTCTGCTCACTGCTGTATAGATAATTATGTCCAATCATGCTACAACTTATTCGTGACGCACAGATTAAAAAACTTAACGATAGGGCAACTCGTAGTTGCCTTAATAGGTGTAGGTACACAGACAAAGAAAGAAGTGACCAGCGAAATAGAGAAACAGACAAACAGACAGCAAGACAGACAGACGGTGCATGATCAGCTTTGTAGCATCAAATGGCTGACGGAGATTATAAAAAATCTCGAGCGATCGACGTGAGTGGAATGCATTACCAGACTCGATGCAATTATCATTCAGTTAATTAGTGCTTCCAATGATGACTCGGCTCTTTGATAAAGACAGGGACGGCGCGAGGGTCAAGTTTTTCATCAGTACATACTAACCAAGACCATCGATTTTCGGCAAATATAACATCGTTTACCCAACTGTTAATGTTGTCATTGATTAGCGGCTTTGATGTGCGATGTGTGTGGTTGGGGAAGTGCATGCGTGCAGTCGACGTCGGGGTCATCGCTTCCTAAATGCGGAAGAATGATTGCATGGTAAGATAAAAACAACAGCTAAAAACAACAAGTGAGTGTGGTTCATCGATCGAAGACATTAGGTTTCGTTCGATTTCATCACAAATCATCGAACGTACCGTACTTATTGATTGGCGTATCGTCCGTTCTTTCGGTGACTGCAGTAAGAAGTATTATCTCACATCAAGACGCAGAACCAGCCACAGTAGCATCAGAATCTCTGCCTAATCCGATTCCACGTGAATGGCATTCTGTATATTATAAGAGACAACGACACAGCCACAGAAACATGCACACATAACGAAGCACACGCAGATGAAGATATAAGAGACCTATCAGAGACCAAGGTATACAGCCACACAGACATGAAGCACACGCAGAGGAAGATATCCAAGTACATCGTTCTTTTTCTTGCGCTGAACACAGAAACCGACAGACAGATACACTGCCAGATAGATAGACACACTGACCGACATATAGACATATACGCCTCCAGACAGACAGACAGGCAGACAGATATACAGATAAAGAGACAGACATAAGTCCAGATCAGATTTACTCCCAACCAAATCACAGGGCTTAGCGGCGTCGACCTTCCACCTAGTGACCTTCATCTGACCCACTTAGTGACCTTCATCCAACCTTACGTCGAGTAGCTCGTGTCTCAGCAAACAACGATGTGTAGCCTAATTACGTTTGGCCATGCTTCGCCTGTTGCCATTAACAACGGGCACTAAGCAACGAGCGGTTCGTATGTCCTGCTGTGTAAAGCATCAGCGTGATGAAACAAACTGAAACGTGATGGAGATCGATTGTTGAGAGACACACAATCAATGACTTTCGCTTCATCACGTTCTGTTTTACTTACTTACTCATCCGTTTCAATGTCTCGTTCGTAATGTCGTAACAGTCCTCGGTTGGTCTGTCTGTCTGTATGTCTGTCGAAGATGCAATCCAACCCTTACATTACAAAAGTAAGCAAAATCTTACAAAAGTAAGCCAACCTTACCCTGTGAAAGTAAGCCAACTCTTACAAAAGTAAGCCAACCCTTACCTTACAAAAGTAAGCCAACTCTTACAAAAGTAAGTCAAACCCGTACAAAAGTAAGCCAACTCTTTCACAGAGGCGGCGCTACACCAGGGAGCGCCAGGGCAAATGCCCTGGTAAAAAAGCCGATGCCCTGGTCGATGCCCTGCCAGAATTTTTTGCCCTGTCCAGAATTTGTTCGGGCATATTTGTTATAGGCCCTATCCTGAGATATAAATTCACTTAATCACTGAAATGTTAAAGTTTGCTTTACAAATCTCAAAAAGCGTTCAGCTTCCAGGGGGCTTCGCCCATCTGACCTCCTGAGTATAGACAAATATAATAGTGCTGGGGGGCGATTTATGGCAAGCGCTGTAGCGCGATCTTATGTGGTCACCATTTAAGCTCGCGCTACTGCGCTTTCCATAAATCGCCCTCTGCGCTGGTTACTTGTATGACAGTACTGGCTATGCCCTGGTTACAATAATGTCTGGCGCCGGCCCTGCTCTTTCAAAAGTAATCCATTTGTTTCAAATGAGGTAATGCTAATTTCAAGGCGAATGCTTTTATCAAATAAATGACTTACAACCTTTCCACAGCTTTACATATTATAGGCGCCTCTGAAAAATCTTATTACTGTGGTCACCTTGGTGTTGTCCAAAGGCGTAAAATAAAAATCACCTGCGTCGTTTCTATGTCCACATTTTATTTCTGGCGTATATAGTGTTTCATGTTGGTTCTCCAGAAGATAGGTTGTTCAAGCAATAAGCATCAAAATTACGCAGCTTGCGAATTTTGTTTAGTGATATTCGTCATAAACAGGTGCAGTTAATTTTCATTACTTCTTTATATCGTCTTACATCACTTTACTTCGACTCATCAGACTTACCTCTGTTACGCTAAGCTCTTAAGACTATAAGAGATTCAACTTAATTGGCATTGGATGAATTTGTATCTCACAGCTGTGTATGGAAAACGAAACGCCATGTTGGGCGCTACATTGAAACACCATCTCAAAATTTCTCTCATACTTAACGTTGACGGTTCCTGCATTGAATATCAAATCGCTTCTGTTTGCACTTCTGGTCAGTGCCAAGCATAGGACTTCGTGTATGGCAAGACCTGGCACCAATCAATTTGTGAGCCACTGACCTTGCCTATTTGTCGACCGTCCTTTAGGATCCAATGTCCACCCAGGAAGTCCGATAATATTCGGTGAGTCAGTAAGTAAATACACCCGAACGGAGGACCTGGCAAACGATGGCGGATATTTGAAACGGCACTCCGCAAATACGACTGAATTAATTATTGAGAATGCATATTTGACTGGCTGCCAGTCAAACAGAGTAAAAATATAGACTGACTGCGATGGAAACCCGACTCAAGGTTGTGTGTCGTCTGGAAAGTCCATTTCGAATTCTTAGTACGCTGTCTTAGTTGTACGGGTTGTCATGGGAGGGAGCCGGTGTCCAATGCACAAGACAGCAAACAATGGCGCACCAAAACCAAGTCCATAAAAAGATCAGTACCCTAAAGGTCAGTCAGAAGACACAGAGCCTACGGTGCATACGCCAGCTTAGGAGGTAACACTTCAGCTGGGGCCAACATGACATAAGAGACTTAGCAGGCGTAACAGATACCTGCAGGAAGAGACTTCCAAAATGTAGGTCCAAAATCAGTGACAGCTCGTTCACCAAGAACAGTTCTTATTCGCAGTACTACCAGAAAAAGGCAATCAAACGACCTAGTTGAAGAGTAATATGCGTGTGGATAAGGAATGATGTAAACTGTAAAGTACTATGGTTTTTGAATGCAATTCAATTCTCTTCATACTATTAGCCTCAATTTAAACAATTTCCTCTCAGAATTAGAAGCCAATGCAATTATTTAAATACACGACCTATATACCCGTATCTAAATATATTAATGATGGCTTTAGCCAATAAATTCTGAAGTGCCTGGAGTGTCTTAGTAAGAATCGTGTTACGACAATCGAGTAGTCTTCGTCTGAACCCCAAACTAATACTAGAGACTATGCAAAGGAGAAGCGTGGAGGACAGAGTCAAATGCCACAGGCAAGTAAAAAAGCTACAGGTGCCTCTGTACCTTTGTCTGCAGAGTGCATGATGTATGCGAACAGCAAGAAAGTCAGTTTCTTCTTAATACACCGCAAACAGACTGTAGAGATTATCCTTATATTCGCATAAATCTATTTTAATAAGAGTTTCAGTGTATTATGATGTTTCTATGAAATTGTTTATGATTCTAAGTAGGAAAAAGTGTAAAAGGTTGGTTATAATTATATAGTGGCCAGTATCAATGTAGAGCCCACTAGCCCACCCTCATAGAAATATAAGCTTATAAAAGTTTAGAGTTAGATTACGAGGAAGACTGTTTACCGCGTACTAGATTAACCATAGACAACAGGGACTCAGTCAAAGAAATTTGAACTAACGGTCGGTGCTTGATTGTTTGGTCATACCAAGGCGATTTTGATCAAGCACGGAGAGATCGTCAAAAGAATTCTTCAATTGTGCTTTAGCAATGGAGCAGCTCCACTTTGTGCAAGGACGATTCATACTTAACTCCAGATTGAGTCGTAGCGAGCTTTAGTGTCGTTGCTATCGAGTGACTTCGATCTAGGCCTATGATATCGACTAACTATGACATTTTGGTTGTGAGATCACATGAAGTGTAAAAAGTGTTAGTGTATCGTCGCAGCGTTGGTCTAACGAGAAACAAGTCGACTCGAAGGGCGGTTTGCATCCCATTACCTATAGTTGTTCTGCATTGGATCAACACGTAAACTAAAGAGTCTTTGATCGCTGTCAGAGTCTTTGTTGTGTGCAAATCGACTGAATACCGGAGAAACAACAACTAAAGAGAACCAAATTTAACAAACATTCAACGATTAATCTTAAATATTTGTTCAACTCCTCTTCGTGATATCTATAAGCATTCCAGTGCAGCCCCAGTTCTATAGCTACAAAGAACCAACACATATTATATAAACTGATCCAAAGTATTTATTATATGCATTAGTCAAACTATGGTTTGCAGGACAAGCCAAGGACAAATAATACTAGCCCACCTATCGAGTAAACTCACACTTTATCGATTATAATAGATTCTGCAACTTGTTGCGTTTGACAGCAAGCCTAAACGAATAAACGAAAATACAATACAATATACGAGTAAGAGTAAAAACTAAGTCGTCTAGTTTTGGTTGTAAATAACCTATGCTCTTACAAAATAAGGCGATGATTGGCGAGGTAATTGAATGGAATAATTCAATGCGGAGGATGATGAACAGCCGGGGTTTCTGTGACGCTCGTCATGAAGAAATCTCTGACAGGAGTGGCTATTATGAGAGACTAAGCGCAGATTTCCCTTTCCGAGCTACTCATCATATAGAATTGCAAAGGCGTCGGGTGTTAATGGCTAATGCTTTTCTCATGAATACATTCAGCTTTCATGAGGTGCTGACAAAACGCCCTCTTCTTACAATTCACATTCGTGTAACCGAGGATCATTAGTCAATATCCTGCGGCTTCCTCTCTTTCTTCTCTTTATCCTCTTCTCCTCATCCTTTCCTGAGGTAAATCATTAAATGAGATACACTTTGGCGACCGCGATTATAAATTGGCTTTAGGCAGAATCTGCACAGAAGCATAAAATGCAACGATGCACTTTCTTGTCAGGACTAATTAGGGCTTTCGGAAACAATTTCTGAGAATGCAACTAATACATGTAAATGCACCATTTAGAACATGTAGCTAATTGCAGTTAAAGCCATTGTCTACGAGATCAAAACAATGCTCTGAGCCAGAAGTGGGATCAAAAGACTATTAGACTACACCCTGTATAGAATTGATATCACGCCACAGTAGATAATATAGCCAATTGTTTATTTTAAGGTTAAACATATACTATTATTGTAGGTGAAAAGTCGTTAAAAGGTGACAAGCCAATTTGGTCTATGCTAGTCAGAGTATCATATAATCTATATCCTAATCTGGACTAGTGCTGGCCAGTTGCTAGTTTTTTTTATTGATTTAAGCAAGCCTTTATTAAACACACCAGACTTCATCAAATCAAATTAGTCTTTCCATTCCAGTGTAAATAATCGATGAGCGTCACAGTTGTAGCCGAAGGGTCTGGCAGGGCTGCTATAGGTCGCTCGCCTAATTGACTAAAAGCAGATTTCAGAACGCCAAAGTCAACATGTGGGCACTCCTGAATTCCGCTGTAGGCAGTCGGTATGAAGTGTCTTTTGGCTCGACTTCAAACAAGACAATGAAAATCTTCCTCATGTCAGTTATATTGCTGTCCAAAAACGGATAATATAGGTTGGTCAACATATAAGTTATATGCTTCACCTCTGACGCCGTGCTTACACCGCTCAGGGCCAGAAATTATAGATGAAGCAAACACCTGTATATCTAACAAAGATGAAGCGACCAGGTTACGTATATTTCGTGTCTCGGTTACTTATTCTATTCCCATATACATGTATATAGACTGAAGAGGCAAAAGATTCGTAGATAATCGATAGGACAGACAGACAGACAGACAGACAGACAGACAGATATATATATATATAATATATATATATATATATATATATATATATATAAACTGTTTGCTCCATCTCCAAGTTATCCTGTAAGTATTGTATGGCAGCGGTTCTCAACCTTTTGAGAATCAAGGACCACTTATAAATTTTGTGTCCCGGTCGCGGACCACCACTAAGAATTGTGCCAAAAAAATGAATACAAAATAAATTTTTTGCCATAAACCCGCGTATTATTGGTTTCTTGCTGAGTCTAGCGATTGAAATAAAAGAAAATTTGAAAAAATTGAAAAAAATTGCCTGTTTGAATGTTTTTTATTGTTAACAATATATAATTGTAGGCCTTCCTCGCGGACCACCAGGCAGATGGCCGCGGACCACCAGTGGTCCGCGGACCACAGGTTGAGAACCGCTGTTGTATGGAACCGATTACCCTGCAAATACATGTATGCAGATGAAACAAACAGCTTTTATATTATTTATATGTTGCTATCAAGAAACCTCCTTCGACAGAGATACATTGCCGTGCTTGTTCTTCGGCCGAAATGTACTTGAAGCTCCAAAGCCTTTGAAGATTTCTGTAGAGTCGGGTGATACATAGGTTTAATAAGTGTGTATATATATATTACTTTAGTCATACATTATTAACTTTAATCCCAGTGGCGTCACTTCGGGGGTTCGGTGGGTGCGGGCCGCACCGGGTGACACCCTCAGAGGGGTGACATCAAAATGACTATCTAAAAATGTTTTCGTCTGATTTCCGGTATTTAGCTGCAATTTTATGGTAATTTGTATTTTTGAACCTAGACCAATAACGTTTTTGACAATGAAGTAGTAATTAAAGGAAAAGAAGGAGAAAATAAGAAAAGTTACAGCTTAGGGCATGCTAATAATGTAGTTAGGTATAAACAGTGCTTTTTTCTACAAAAAAAGGTTTCGGAATTGAACAACTTGGAAAAGCTAAAATCGAGAAAAAGCCCGAGAAAAACGGGATTGGGGTTCGGAGGGGTCTCAGTAAACACTGAAAACAGTTCACAGCACTGAAATTAAAGTAAAATAACTAGGTTTTTTTATGATTAAAATAAATAAGTTATTTCTTAGTAACTAAAAAGGGTGCGGGAACGCCGTTCCGGCTGAAAAAACACTGCTATTATATAATTCTCTGTATTCTTTGAACATAATTTTATAATGAGGTCTGAATAGGCCTAAGCCGCAGGCACCTTCATTGCCCTCCATAGTTCAGACATTATATTAATATTTGCTAATTTGATTTTTAGTGATGTAACTGCTGATCTGATGTTAAATGATTAAAATTAAAAATTAAATTAAAATATGCATTTGTAATTTTAATTCTGCTAGTTGTTTATGTCACTAGGGCCACTAGGCCTACTATTACATTCAGTGATATACAGGGATTACGTTTTACGAGTAGGCCTAACATCAGTACAAAAACATTACTAAGGATATTTAGTATGGTCTGGTAAGGGACTAAGGGAGGAGCTCCATGGGGGTGACACCATGACTTACCGCACTGGATGACACCAGCCATAGTGACGCCACAGTTTAATTCTAACCGACATTATTTTATCGAATGCTGATGGGAAGAAGTATAGCTCAACGTTATTATTTGGTGTTGCGCGACTTCTACTCAATTAATATCTACCTATAGTTTTATATAGAAAAAGGAAATTAAAAAGAGGCAGCAAATTATGCTCACAGTAATAACATTTGCTGTATCCGACCCAACACAATTCTCTGTTATTGGTACTTGGTGAGATATGGTACATGTACCTCTTGAGATATGGTACTTCGTGAGATTTGGTACTTCGTGAGACATGGTACTTCCTGAAACATGGTACTTCGTGAGAAATGGTACTTCCTGAGATATGGTACTTCGTGAGATATGGTACTTCGTGAGATATGGTACTTCATGAGATATGGTGCTTCGCGAGATATGGTAGTCCTACTTCTTGATATATGGCTGAAAAGCTTTCGAACGATGCTGAAGACTTATTAATTATCAGCAAACCTCCTATAAGCACATTTTACGATGCATATGGCGAAATTGTCGTGCGCGTTAGATATCAGAACATAACCTGATTCTCATGAGTAAAATTATTAGCTAATTAGATGTTATAACTGATGACATAACGTGAGAAGAAAAGTGATAATAAAATACAAAGGAGTGTTTGCTAATAAAGAAACTCGAGTGGGCGAAATATGGCAGAGACATGAACACACGCACCCACGCATATATATATATATATATATATATATATATATATATATATATATATATATTATATATATATATATTATATATATATATAGAGAGAGAGAGAGAGAGAGAGAGAGAGAGAGAGACAGACAGACAGACAGACAGACAGACAGACAGACAGACAGAGGAGAGAGGATGAATCGTGTAGGATGAAAGGAAGCCGAAAACAGGGAGACTAAAAGGGCTGCATTGAGTTAAGAAGAGAAACAGGTAGGCTTGCGAATGACGAACTATGGGAAGCCATTTTATCGAATGAATGAAGAAGGAAGACAACAAAGTGAAGGTGCTCAACGTGAAGCCAATTATTTGTCAGTGAAACCGTAGAATAATGAAAGAAGGGTACGTGGGTAAAAGTATCGACTATAGAAGCATCGAGCTTCCGGCAACTAATATGAGATCAAAGCAACGGAAGAAGGAAGGAAGGAGAGAGAAAGATGTTTACGTAACTGCCACAAGCACACAAAAACAAAGCATGGACTAGGCTACAGAGAATAATGGTCCACATGATATAGGTTATAGAGAAAAGAAACAGTGATTTTCTTAAAAGAACAGACAGACAGGGGACAAGGAACGATTCTGCTATATACAAAGACATACATATTATACATACATGCATACATACATACATACATACATACATAGGCCTACATAATTACATACATACATATCTGTATTACCTTCAACCTAGACCTAGACCTTCGTGACCAGGTGACCTCTAACCTAGACCTTTAATTATGACCTCTAAACCTCGATCCTACCAATGACTTCATTGAGCAGATAATTTATTCAACAATGGCATTGTTAAACCCCAAATCGACATCTTATAATTGTCTTCCTGAATAATAAACCTGCCGGCTTTAAACTCTGCGCTTCTGTCAGTTTTGAAATTCCGAATGTCAAAGTCAAGTTCCCATGTGCTCCAATCTCTTCCATTTTTTAGACGAAGGCAAGAGCATTATAATTGCGACCTGGATGATAACTGATGGGTGCAACACTGTCAAAAGTGACTCTATAATAGACGCTCGAAGCTGCACAACAGCCATACACCTGCTCAGGGATATTATTCTTCAGTGGTGGGAGATTTTATTTTTCAGTTGTCGAAGATATATTCTGTGGTTTAAGATATTATTCTTCAGTGGTTTAAGATATCATTCTTCAGGTTTTTTGAGGAATTTATCCGGGGCCAGACCATTAAGGGTCCTATAGCAGGTCGAAAAAATTGTATGATTTAAATTTTAAGATTACTATCACTATAGAGCCTGTAGAGTCTGTTACGCATGTTGATGGCTTCATGCTTAGATTGCGTGAGCTGTATACGTGCAGGTGTTCTGTCTACTAATTATTCTTGTGAAGTTGATGTAGGCCTATGTTCCTGACAATCACTGCATAAAAAATCTTCTTGTTCACGAAGTAACGCCAGGAAATTGCATGTGTCTGTCAGTGCTGTTGGCAAAAAGGACTGCGTAGTTTACCAGCAGACACTGTATTGGCTATATCGAAGATAATGATAGAAACATGACCTGCAATAATTTCTTAACAGATGTTCTTCTTGCAGGTGCGTTTTTCTGGACTGAACTAATAGTGCGTGAAAGCAGCGTGATCCAGCGAGGAAGAGCCTAAAGATAAGCTATTTCTTCAAGCAGACGTCATGAAGCGTGTTCTTTAGTCTTTGACTTTGATCACCCGAATGAAGAAGGCCGGTTGTTTAGTTGTCCATCAGACATTGCGAGTCATCAACTAAAGCATCAGACAAACAAAGCGATGTCGTAAAAGACTGCATTAGGTACAAAGTATCATTAGCACAGAGAGCAGTGTTTAATCTAGTCCCCCTCTTCTCGGAGGTTTCTGGGGGACCAACGAATTTACACAAGAATTTTTTTAGTCCTTCGTCCGATTTTTTGAACTTTCTCTACACAGCAATTCCTCTCTCAAAAAAAGTAGATGACCTTTTTTTAGGAATTCACCTCTCTCGGGGGGGATAAATTTAAACATGTATCCTGGGGGAATTTTCCTCCCCTAAAGGTATCTCTCTCTTTTATGCTGTCGGCTCTAGGAGCCCTAGCGATCGTCATGACACACAATCTCCTTTGCCGTCTTGCTACTTCCCCAGTAGCCCTTGAGTCGCGCTCCGGCCTGGGAGTCCCACCATCAGCGCTCCGGCCTGGGAGTCCCACCATCAGCGACCATCGGCGTGGTTTGGTGTGTCTCATGACGATTTTCTTGGCAAGTTAACAGGGGTGGTTTGCCATTGCCTTCCCCTGGTTTTGCCTGCCGTGCCCGTTCGTTCCCCTTCCTTTGGAAGGAAGGGTACTAACAGTCCGCACCGCGTGAAGGTGGGCACGGAGGACTTTGGTTCACCAGCCCAGGTCGGATCCGAGTCTACGCTCATGAGAGACGTCGGTCAGGTCGCCTCCCTGCTTTACTCTGTAACAGAGTGACTGGTGAACCTTTGCGGACTATCTACATTGTAATATAGAGACGCCTCTGAGTAGATATCTTGAAGGGGCGCTATATAAATGTCTGATAAAAATAAAAAATAAATATTGCTGGCCTCTGGGGGAAACATAAATCCTGGGGGACGTCCCCCCAAAGGCGTCTAGATTAAACACTGCACAAAAAGGGTGTTGATGATCGGCGTTTTCCAATAAAATACCATTTTTGTGGAAAGTCCCTTAAGCAAACCCTAAGGCAGCCATGGGTATGAAGTGTTAGCGACTGCATTTTCTTAGCCTCAGCATACGAGGGCGGGTGGCCAGTCCTTTTCTTTGACGTTTCATCTTCCCACAGAGAGTGTACCGTCAGTGTACTCATTGTAGCTGAGTTGGCTACCATTGTAAACTGTTGGAATTTAATGTAACATGTCTCGCGCAATTTCGGCAGAAGGTTACACTAGGGAAACGCTGAACATCATAAAACTATATATACACGCCATACATGTTCGCAATGTATCACTGACTTATTAGTTGCTTATATTATAACGAGTTGTTAGTCCATCTCTCTTGGGTTTATCAGTAAATGCTGAGATTGGATACGTGCGCAGATGATTATTATGACTCTGTCAAATTAATGCATGTCATAGATATTGCAGCCTTATGCGTAGGCCTAGTTTATATTGTTGAACAAGAATGAAGACCATCGCATCCAGACAGTGGTTAAATTCAGCCGGATCCCGCCGGATCTGAGATCCGGCACCTCTGATTTGAGATCCGCCACCTGCATTGCGAGACCCACCACCCAAATTATGAGATCCGCCACCTGAAAAGGGAGACCCATCACCTCAACAGGGAGACCCGTCACCTCAACAGGGAGATCCACCACCTATAGGATCAGATTAGCATTCGTCAGCCTCACAGTGCGGTTCAATATTCACTAGCATCATAGAAAACTACTTGGGCCTATGTACGTGTTTACTTAAATCGCCTGAGCTGTTTTATAATCGCTGCCGAAGGGTAGTAGGCCTAACCCAAGGCTGTGGCAGCAGAAGTAGATTTCGGCCTACATAGCTGAGTTGGCTAGGGGGCACAAGTGGAGCAGAAACCTCGAACCAAATTTCTGTCCTAGCGGGTTAGATAGTGTAGTGGTTAGAGTGCAACAGATTTATGCAAGTGCAAAGCACTGAAAACGTCCACAGCCACAGAAGCATGCAGGGCAGTATGGAAATCTTTCTAAGTCAGCATATTGTGGCATTGACAGAATTAGCCTACAGTATTGAATCTCCTGCTTAATTTTCAGCTTTTCACTGGGTTTACATCTGTAATGATCTAAGGCTATAGTCAGACTGCGTTACGTCCTGGGCTCTTCAAGTCGAAAGTAGTTAATGCATATTAATTAATTAATGCATATTAATTTTTGGTATTTGTTCATTATGCTTTGTAAGTTATTGCATTGACATGTCGATCATGGCCCTAGTCTTCTGTAAGATGTTATGTAAAGTAATATTATGTTTCAATCTTAATTGTTAATGTTTTTGCTTTCAATTAGCGGTGATGTGTCGTGTTTCATGCATGTTGTAATTCAGGGACGTCATTTGCCCCCCTTTTGATTTTTTGAAAAAAAGAAAAAAATTAAAAGAAGGAAGAAGAAAGGGTAAAAAACAGAGACTCATTTGCAGCATTGGCTTACAGTTTGCATATGTAGACTAAATACAAAGCATTTTAAAAGAAACAGTAAAAAAAGGTTATAAAAAATGTTCGCGCGTCAGCGCGGAAAATTTTTTTAAGCTCTTTTTTTGCCTCCCCCCTGGAAAAAGCTGAAACTACGTCCCTGTTGTAATTTAGGATTAGCCGTTGGTTTTTTGGATTTGCAAATATTTAGAGACCCACCACCTCTCGATGAGCAATTTAACCACTGCATCCAGAAGACCTAGAAATTGTATCTGTAATCAAAGATTGATAACATTTGCCGTCCACAGGCGAACTGCCTATAGGTGGTCAGAATGTTATAGGCTGCATATGCAATTAAGCGGCGTTCACATACACAGAGCAATGTATAATAGGCATGTAGCTATGCACATAATTTTATGCGATATACGCATACCCGGAGTTGTCTTCCATTGAAATACCCTATATTAAAACGGGACCGGCTAGCTTCTATGCACGTAAGCGAATTATGCACTTATCCGTTATGCACTTAATAATGGTCCTTGTACGGAGACAATTATTGCTCGTCCTGTGGGATCATTAAGACGTGTGAATTACACCCCATCCGTTATGCACTTAATAATGGTCAACCCCATCAACTCAATACCATCATCCGCCATCTGGTGCCTTCTCAGAACGACTGTATATATATATATATATATATATATAATTATCATCTGGGACACGTCTTAATGATCCCACAGGACGAGCAATAATTGTCTCTAAACATCATATATATATATATATAAATATATATATATATATATATATATATATAGAGAGAGAGAGAGAGAGAGAGAGAGAGAGAGAGAGAGAGAGAGAGAGAGAGAGAGAGAGAGAGAGAGAGGGGGGGGGAAGAGAGAGAGAGAGAGAGAGAGAGAGAGAGAGAGAGAGAGAGAGAGAGAGAGAGAGAGAGAGAGAGAGAGAGAGAGAGAGAGAGAGAGAGAGAGCATAGGACCACTGCATATATTTGCTCATTGAAATTGCCGCTGCAGAGTCGACGTCTGCGACCCTCAATCAATGGAGGATTATTGAATGGCGGATTGTCTGCAGTGGTCCTTGTACTGGGACAATTATTGCTCCTCCTGTGGGACCATTAACACTTGGGATTTACAACCCTTTAGCTCAATGCCATCGCCCCGTCATCATCCGCCATCTGGTGCTTTCTCAGAACGACCTCAGAGGCAAATGAGGTCCAGTTCAAATAAAGCGTTGGCGGCGGTTGTGACGATCTTCACTGTTTGCTTGGACCTAGAGATGAGTGCGCCGCACTTGGCACGAAATTACTCATGACGATCCACTTCATGACGATCCACTTTCGACAATGTATGAGTAAACATCATACAGAGACCGATTAGTAAATACCAGCTGAGTGGCATAGAGGTTAAGCTTTAATATTTCTGTCTTTCGGATGGCATCCTAAACGACATATAAATTCCCTCCAGTGCTGTATAATTTGCAATTTATTGCCTATTTATGGAGCGACTCTGTAGGAAATAAACTGCTTGAGTGAGTAGTAGTTTATGTTTCTGAACTCAGTGTCGTAGATAAGATGTCTGGGGTTCATTATCCAGGCTTAGGACTGGTATTACTCGAAAACGGCTGGAATTAAAAAAATTCTTCGTTGAATAATCAGGGCGAATTGTCAGCAGAGTCGAACAAACACAATGTACAACAATTGCCTCATTTTTGTTCCATATTCCTTTATATTAACTAAATAGTTAGTAATTAATTAGCTAATTAATGGATTAGTTAACTAATTAAATAATTAAGTAGCTAACTAATTAACCAATCGATAAGTGAACTAACTATTAATTAATTAATTTGTTAACTAATTAATAGATTAGTTCAGTAATTAATTATTTAACAGATTAATAAATTGTTTAACTATTTAATTACTAATTAATCAGGTAACTAATTGATTAATAATTAAAATATACTTAACTTTTTTCATTAATTAAATTATCTATTTAGTACTTAGATTATTGGTTCTCTTATTTTGGTCAGAGACGAATTAGGTAGTTACTATGGTTTGTTTGAGCGTGTAGTCTATTGGGTAGAAATACTGTTGGGACAAACAAATTTATTATCTAGTAAGTAAATATGTGCTCTATTTTATCTCAAGGTGCCACGCATCTTGGTGTCATTCAACCCTGGCGCCACATTTTTTCGTTTAGCTGCTCGAGGTCACCTTGTTGTTCCGCAGGGTGAACTTCCAACCATCCAGCATAAACGTTTCGCTGCGGTAGGTCCATAGTTCTGGAACAAGTTGCTTAGAAACCTGCAACATAAAATCCTTTGCCTTTCTCTGCTTCATTTCCGTTACCGTTTGAAAACTATTGCCTTCGATCGTGATAGTGAGTTATCAGGTTATGAGATTTTCCTGAATTGACGCTATATAAATTTGCAATTATATATACTTACAATTATTAAATGAGAGGCCTATACATATTCATTTATTCATTTGGTCTTATGTGTATGCCAGAGCCTGTCAATCGAGACGTCTTCCAGCTGTCTGAGCATTATTTGCCTGTAGAATAACTTGTATTTTTTTATTCTCGAACTACAGAAGCTTTTAGGTATGGTAACATACTTTAAAATGTTCTCAGTTACTGTAGGCGACGTACTAATGTCAAGATACCTAGAATATCATATATATCAAGTTTTATTCCAGAGTTGTGCGTGGGGAACCATTCCAACCATCTTATCCCCCTTGTACCGATAATTCGTTAGCAGTTGATAGTTTGAGTCACAAATATCGTCTATATAGATTCGCGTGTGTAGAGGCTTTTATGTAGTAGCAGTACTTTCAATTTAACGACACTGTTTGATAGCAAAGATGATTAGCGTTGCCCTCCTCCTTCATCAAGGCTTTGGACTGGCAATGTCTGGCACCAATTGGATACCAACGCCCAGTGGCTGAGTTCTAGGATTTTATGCCGAGGTTGCAACTGACACATACGTTACCTTAGTTACCTTCCCTACCTGTATACTCTGCTTAGAAGAGAGTAGAATAATTACAAATGCATCCTGTCTAGTTCCCACAGCAGTTCATGCATGACCTGATCTTAGCTGACCAAATGTGATCCCACCTTACCATTTCTAGCATTTGACTTTAAATTGACTGTAACTCACCTTTCTTTTCCCTGACCTCACGCTATTACTCACTTTACCCATTAATTTTATCTGTTATTGTTGTCCGTCCATCCGTCTGTCTGTCTCCGTATGACTGTATTTGCAATGTGCCTGGAGATCTTTTTGCATTTCTGTCTGTCTGTCTTCATGTCTCAGCCTTGTTTACTTTTCCTCTGCCTCTTCTGTCTAGATATCTGAGAAACGTACTTGAGAGAGAAGGAGAAAAGACGACAGTCTTGAGTAGCAGAGATTCTGCAGAAGATATTTTCTGTTTATCGAGGCTCATTTTGCTCTCGTGTCAATATTTACCATCAGTTTAACCTTGCTATTTCTGTCCACGTGCATGAATTTTCTTCGTCTGCGTTTGCCTTTGTACTTGTTACTGGCCACATGTGTCTGTTTCTCGGTGTCTGCATGCGTGATCCATCTTTCTGATATAGGATGACATCTACATCTTGATCTCTACGCTTGATTTAATGGAGACATAACACGTGTCCGTGTCTCTCTGTCTGCTTGTCCGTCTCCCTGTCTGCTCTTCGTCCCATTGCCTGTCAACCGACCAGTCAACTTTCACTCACGAAGCACAGACGCGGTTTCAAGGCGACGCATCCTCCAACTCACCGTTGCTAAGCAAACCATGTCAGCAACTCAACAAACAACCTCCTCCGCCAATACAAGCATCCCACTCATCTTGCGCAAGATGTCGGCAATTATCGCCAAGAGCGCACTATGCCCCCAGCGCATCCATGCAGACCGATAGAAGCACAAGTTGGTAGAAATTCCGCCTCTCAAGACGACATCGGCGATCGCAAGAACCATTAATCTTGGCCGTCATTGAACGGAATAAAGCGGCTTTGGAAGACAAGACTAATTACGATGTCGAGTGATACATACACTGTTTCAATGTAAACACTTTATCGAGGCGTGTTGACAGACCATCGAAAGAGCCAGAGACCCGTACGCGTAATCACGTAAGAACTAATCATGCATACTTTGAGATTACCAAGGAAACGATAACACGTCTTCGTTGCTACCCTAAGCGGATGGAGTAAGACGGACACATCAATCGTTTAAGGTGCTTCAGAGCATAAGAAGGCTAAGCGGACATAAAAACTACATAGACAGGTAAAAGCAAAGCAAAATGCAAGACAGCAGAAGGGATTCGAGCAAAAACGAAAGAGAGCAAAACCGGACTGATGAAAGCAAAGCGGATCTTAGTACAGAAACAGCGTAACTGCAGCTCACTGTATAAACCTAAAGGGAAAGGAAGCAAAGCATCGTGGAGCAGAGCAGACAGAATAGAGCAAAGTAAAAAATGACCAGAACAGAATAAAGGAGAGGCTTCAGACGACCAACCGCTCAAAAACGCGCCCGTGTGTGCTGAACTCAAGAGCCATAAATCATCCCTACGTTCGGTCATCCGTTTGTACGCTCTGCACATCGAAACCATTTCCAGGAAATATCTCTATCAACCAACCTTTGATCAAACACGTGCTGTCCACACGTGCTGTCCATATGTCTACTTTTCCTTGCTGTTTTGTTGTAATAAGATGCAGGCAGAATCATGGATGACCAGCATTTGTTTCCAAGAAACTTTTAATTAAGATGACGTCTTGTTTTTTTCTCATATACGCGTGGGTTGGTGAAATGGAAATAATTAATACCTTTGAGATTTCGTTACCTGCGTTTCTCGTCGAACACGTGAAAATTGTAATATACGCCTAATGATATTTCTTGGAATTTTTATAAGGCCATCAAACAAGCTGTGACAGTCTAATTTAATGTAGAAACTTTATAGCGCTAGTATAATCAGAAAATAAATAGATTTTATGCCTCAGCTGTGCAGATGCCATTTCACGTCGTACATGCTATGATGCTATATTTTGCATAATCTAGGATTCTAGGATAAGAGGGAATAATTATAGTGAGATGATCAATTGATTTTTTACACACTCCTGTACCTATGGTCCTTGAGGTATGGTCCTCTGAGCTATGGTCTTCCTAGGTATGGTCCCCTCGGATATGGTCCTGTTAAGTATGGTCCTCTCGGGTATGTTTCGGTTGCGGTCAATGATAGAAGAGACTCTGTGCACAGTGCACACGAATATGTTCATAGCTGCAGTAATTGCACAAGTTGGATTGGGAACGGTAGCAAAGAGAGACTTTAGGTCGTCAGAGACGAATCAGGACTTTTGGTTAAGACAGACCAAAAAAACAGAGAACGCAGCACAAAGAGAGAATGAAAGGATGCGAAGAGAAATAAAGAAAATACAGAAAACGAAATTAGTTGAGCTGAAGAGAGAGAGAGCGAGAGATATATAGCGAGAGAGCGAAACAGACTGAAGCACAGACACATACAGATAACAACAGAGCGCATGACAGAGAGGGAAGGAGAGAGATAGAGAGGGGGAGAAGAAGAAGAAGAACGAGATAGATCAGTCTTGTTAGATTAGACTCTGAACCAACACTGGGGCTTGAAATAAAAACACTGTGTGCAAAGAGACAGACCGACACACACACTGACATGCACACACAGAGGCAGGTAGGCACAGTGGCAGGCGGTCAACCAAACAGGTGCGCTCTGGAAAAAAACAGACCTTTACTTCGTTTGCCAGTTCCATTCTAAAAGACAGTAGGATGCAGCCAATTATTTCGTCTGAGAGACATACATACAGACGGTCAGATAGACAGGCAGACAGACAGATAGACATACATACATACATAAAGATGGCCAGATAGATAGACAGACAGGCAAACAGAAAAACAGACAGTGTCACCGTCAATCTGTTAATCCATGCACGGATCGTCCGCTGATATGACCGAGGGTCGGCCGTCGATTTCCTTCTCTGTGACCCCTTTCCCTGGAGGTCACGTGAGACGAGTCTAAGCGAAAATCTTCCATTAGAGCAACGTCATGATGAATTTGTGCACTCGACCACATGGGTCGTAAGTCAATATGCAACGGCAATGAGGCGGTAATTAGAAAGAATCCATGAGACTACCTGGGAAGAATCATCAACTGGGAATGATTCATGAGGCTCGATATGAGACAGGAATGGAGCAACGTTGACGAGACGGTAATGATTCCCTCAAGGAGAATAATTCAGACCATAAGAAATTAATTACTAGATTTAATATGCATTGATTATGCATGTCATTGTGTAAGAAGTGAGAGGATAATTAATTGTGATATATACATACATATGTATCGTATCGTATCGTAGGCCTACCTAGAAATTTATAAAGCGCCTCTCGCAGAATAACTATTCAGAGGCGCTCTCAGCACAGAAGCCCCGTGGAAACAGAAATGCCTTTAGGGAACGCGAAACCGATGAGGAAAAGCCAGTCATTAGTTTGGCCCTGAGCAGAGGGAAAGGTCGTTCCAGATACGTAGGCCTACATACATAAAGACATACATACATACAAATATACATGCATAGGTATACATACAGACAGACAAAACGCTGGCAGTAATGCTTTTAGTCTACCTTAAAATGACAGATGGACGGACAGACAAATAGGCAGACAGACAGCACCGTAGCGCTTTAAGTTTGCCTTTATTTCTGACCAGTTTACTTCATCAATGCTTGAAATTTGTTGTGCAGTGATCTTAACACCAAAATATTTAAAGAGAGTTGTTCAAGAATTTGTGTGAGCGTTCGTTTCCCAACAATTCCAGTTATGTCGAACATGTCATTAGGTCTACCCAGTGGCGTCCCCAGAACTAAGAGGTTGGAGAGGGGGCAATACCGAGGATCTGAAAGACATCCTTCGTAGTAAATAGGCAGTACCATGCTGTGGCAATGCTGGCGATTTTTCCATTTGCAGCTAATATTTTTTATGCTACAAATTCAACAAGTACTGAATTTTCCAGCTTCACTAGTATACATGAATGTTTCAAGCTAATATGTAGGCCTAGTCGCTTTTGCTATGGTTTTCAATGATTGCAATAAGTAGGCCTACTTACTGAATAAATACTGCAATTTTATTTCTTACCTTCAGTCACTTAAAATTCTTCAAATTTTACGGTTTGGTTAACTATTGGGTCAGCAATTGTTAGGTCAGTAATTACTATGTATACACTCGCCCCATTGCAAAAGAACTTGCCATGGGGCGGTGCAGTGGCGTCACTAGGGCTGGTGTCACCCAGTGCGGTAAGTCATGGTGTCACCCTGATTAATGATACAAAAAAGTAAATTAGCATTAGTTTCAGATAAGAAGTGAAATTTGAATACCTTTTTTCAGGATTTCGTCTCACAAAAAAATCTGATGACCTTTTTTTAGGAATTCGTCTCGCAACAATGATGACTTTCTTACGAATTCGTCATCCTACAAAAATTTCATCATTTGGTGTCACCCCCCTCTGACGGTGTCCGCACCCCCCGCACCTCCTCGTGACTCCACTGGGGCGGTGGATTGTTAAATCTGCCTCTGAATGTTTGCTCAACATTGAAGCTTTCCTCTCCAACGATTTAGCTGATTGGTTTGAGCGCTCGCCTTCTAACACGAAGCATGCGGGTTCTATCCTCGGAGTTTAAAATTCTGATCACTGCTGCGTAGATAATTATGTCCAGTCATGCTACAACTGGTTCGTGACGCACAGATTTAAAAACTTAATGCTAGGCCTATTCGTAGTTGCTTAAGGGCGAACACAGAGCAGAGAATGAGGTAACCAGCGAAACATACAAATTGCATTCAGACATACAGACAGACATACAGACAGACAGACAGACAGCCAGCGCATGATCAGCTTTGTAGCATCAAATGGCTGATGGAGGTGATGACAGAAATATCGAGCGATCTACGTGAGTGGAATGCATTACCAGACTCGGTGCAATTATCATTCAGTTCATTAGTGTTTCCAGTGCTGACTCGGCTCACTGATAAAGGATGGGACGATGCAAGGGTCCAGGGTCAAGTTTTCCATCAGTACATACTAACCAGGAAAATCGATTTTCGGCAAATATAACATCATTTACCCAACTGTTAATGTTGTCATTGATTAGCGGCTTCGATGTGCAGTGTGCGTTGTTGGGTGAGTGCGTGCGTTAATGTAGCCTATCTATAATGTGCATAAGCCTTTTGGATTTAATGCTCTTTTTTCCTATAGGGATGTTCCATAGTCTCCAAAAGTAGGCCGCTTTATAAAAATGCGTGTGTCCTGACGCACTGGTGGTTTAATTCTGAGATCGTAGCGTGGGATGCGCAAATAATGGACCTAAAATGATGAGACCCCGTTCCGCTAGACACCTGTGATCAATGGTAATACCAGACACCAGAACCCACAGAAAAGATATGGCGAATTGAGGATAGAGGTCTACGCGTGTGGTCATCATTGGAAACTTGTAGGTCTACATAAACTGTATATGGATAAATAGATAATCTAATTTTAAAACTGGTATAACGCCATTATAATAATAGGCTAATTATTATATGGCATCAATCGACGACAACATTTAGAGGCCGTAATATCATACAGTCGTATAATATATCTATTTATACATGTATTATTTGTAAGCAGTAGGCCGATATATATATATATATAGGGGCCTATATATTTAAATATATATATATTGCTATATGTAGATACTTGCTTAATTGATCTACAAATTTCGAAGGGGTTGATTATGATTTGTTGAATGCGACTCAATTGATAAAATATTTTAAAAGATAATAATTGTTAGACGATAACGCACAATGGTTGTCATCCAGTTTTGCTTCTTTTTCGAAGAGATCCAAGGATGATTTCAAAGCTAAACGAAATGTACAATTTCGTACAAGCAGCCTACTGTAAATCATCTACAGTGGGTGGGCGAAACAGAGTACCGGTATACAACAAGAGACAAAGGCATTATAAATTAATAGGTTGTCCCGAGGGAAGGTGTAATGCTATCTGCTTTCTGTTAAAATTTATACCCTCATTAGCCGATACGAGGCCATTTATCAGAACCGTTCCAAGCATTCAACCTCTGTCGTCCGAGAGCGAATTCACAGATGTTCTGTTCTGGAGTTTTGCGAAGATATCTTTAAAGACAGGCGGTAATACGGGCTATTATATAGAATTCACTTCGTGTAAATCTTAACAGTGTGCACGCGGAGACGGATGTAGGAGCTCGGTAATTAACTAATGATTAATTAAATAATATTATATGCATGTCTATTATTGTTATCCGCCCGCCCATGAACGAACAAAGCCTCTCTATTGGATTTGTTCGTTTCTGGACTGTCGGAAAATACAATGGGGCGATCATCGGCTTGGACTGCACAGCTTTTACTCCAGTTCTATTGGGTTCTGTACTCGGTCTACATTTTATACATGGCCTAACTAACAGGATATATATCGCTGCTATGGGAGCGCTACCTGGCCCAGCAGTATGTTGATGACGTACAGCAGTAGTAAACATGCCATTCGCCTGACACACTTATTTGTGTGTCTGCTAAACAGGCCATTATGGAGGAAGCATAGGGGAAGATGAATGTAATCAAGTATGCATGTAATTATGTACTTGTATGTAAGTAATCATATATTCGTCGTCCGCAGCCTGGATATGCTTTTGGATGGAGACCTGTCAGTGACAGTAAATGTGAACAACCCTTACAGGTCGTGAATCTACCAGGTACACCAGATATGAGTCATACGAAGCAACCTGTAATTAAGCCCTGCAGGAAACCTCTTCGTTCCTTTCTCGTGTTCCGCGTGGATTATTGCGATGCTATCCTTGTCGGCCGGTCTGCCAAAGTCTCAGTTGCCAGATCCAGTCCGTCTTTAACTCTGCTGCTCGATTCGTAGTCAATATAACGAAATAATTATATGCGAGAGTAACTACAATGGCTTCCTGTTGCAAAGCACAATGCATTCAAGATTATGATGCTGACACGTTCTTAAGTTATCAGCACTGCCCTGGCACATGTTATAAAGTTCACTTTCCAATCTCAAGTTAGCTTTGCTTTCTTGTGTATCCTTCTGAAGCATTATGAATTACTTTAATATACTGTTGCCTTTGACTTTCTGCAGCATACATTTGCAAACTGTCGTAAAACACACACTTTTAGATCAGTTATAGATAGTCATAGGTGTAGCGCTCTTGTGAGTTCCTTAATTTGGCTATTTAAGTGTCTCGATGCGTCCATACATTGTGTGTGTGTGTGTCTGTGTCTGTGTCACCCTGTGTCTGTATGCAGACACTTAATATGTTGCCATTTGCATACCTCAGAAGCGCTGAATTAACTTATTAAATAGGAGAATGCGGTTTCTAAGACGGGTTCATAAATACTGAAACGTAACTGGTATGCAGTGCATGCTGATGTATTTGAGAATGTATATAGCTCCAACAACACCCACGCGGCTTCTAACAACTTGACAGCAGTTAGCTGCCAATGGAGAGAATTGGTTTCCTTTGCCTTAAAATTGTATTATTTTCAGAGTGGTCTGAGAACATTTGCTTTCTTTTCAGCTCTCTCAATTTACCATTTGTTCGTTGTCTGACATTTCTTGCTATTTCTTCTTCTTTTCCATCACTTGCGATTCATGCCTAACGATTAAACTTTATTATTAGGTTGTTTGAGTTTCCTTATTGCACTTAGCGCCTATGATCGATTAAGCATTCCTGTTTAACTTCTAATTAAATTCTAATTAAAAACAAATTTGTCTTGTTTCTTATCTCCAAGTGCTTAGATAGCCACTATCTAAGCACTTGGAGATAAGAAACAAGACAAATTTGTTTTTACTTGATTTAGGCCTACAACAAAACTGACAAATCATGCATTAAGTCCAATTGACTTGACAAACGAAACATACTAACAAATTCTAATGAAAACATCGCTATTAGACACTTGTGCTTTTCTACACATTTCCGAAATCCGTTTTTTATACAATCGCGAGACCATTACCATACAGTGATTGGTTATTAATTAACTATAAGCGAATTGATTAGCTTGGTAGCTAATTCTAATTCTAATTAAATACCCCACAAATTGTTTCCTAATTCCAATTCTAATTCTAATTACAGTCATCTAATTCTAACTAGGGTTTCATACTAATCCTCATGATTGTCTCACCAAACTATTTCCTTCCTTATTCCTTGATGGTTGATTTCACTGTAAAGAAATACATCTCAATCTAGTATATTTGAGTCCTTGGTATTTTCTGTGACATGCGTCGAGGCAACTGCTTTGTTTTTGCTTATGAAACCAATTAAGAAACTAGTAAACCGAATTTTTGTGGCGTATTATAGTTTTGCGTCAACAACGTATCCTGATTAATCAGTTTAGTGATTAACTCTAATTAATTAGTTTTTTCCCTAAAAATCCTAATTCTAATGATGAAATCTGAACTAATGCTAATTCTAATTGATTTGTTACGTAGGCCTAACCTTAATTACCCATCACTGTTACCATAGCATTATAACAACTGAATTAAAAATTCGGAACAAGGCAACAATTACTTCGCAGATCTTAGAGTTAGTTAAAAACATAAGTTGCAAACAGCTCACTGAAATATCTACGCCTACATAATACTAATAACGCAATTTCACACACATCACAACTCGCCAAACAAAAAAGTTTGTAAAAAGATATAGGCTATTTGTCTGGTGTCCTCAGTACAAAAAACATAGAATCAAAGTTGCCCGATAGCGCATTGGATAACATCTGGCGTAGAGTGCGAGAGGTACAGAGATCGAGTCCCATAGGCGGACATGCTTTGTAGGCTGCAATTTGCGCCGTGTATTGCAGGCTGTCTGTTCTGTTAGTAGTTAAGGTTCATCGCATAACATGTACATGTACAGCGCAGTGCGTTTGCAGGCGCTTAATTAAAGAATAATTATTATTATTATTATTATTATTATTATTATTATTATTATTATTATTATTATTATTATTATTATTATTATTATTATTATTATTATCTACAACTGAACCCTAAAAGGGGCAGTGTTAGCTAACAGCACATTGCACTGCAGCGTATGAGGTAGTCCAGAAAAACAAGGCATATCCGCTATGAAATTCACGTAACAAACGTGGTTTGATTTTTAGACAAGGCAGCTTTAAATAGCGGAACCAACTTCATTCTTTCTGAATATTTCCACTGACATCCAATTATAGGTTATATATTGTTTGTGTTGTTGTGATACTGTGAAACTCTTAATGACCAGTAAAGCTTTGTTCAGTGCAGTGCACATCATCAGATAAAAAGAAATACTGTGGTCTTTCTTGATAATTCGACCAGTGTCCGAAAATGTATACGCTGCATACAATTCTATGTTTTACAAACCGAAAGCTCATTTTCAATGTATTTACATGGTAAGTAAAAGACGACTTTAACTACATTCCTATAGGGTGCTTCATAAAAGCTTGCTCAACAAACCCTAAATGGCTCATGCTCAGACTCATTATCATCTTTACATTATATTATTATAACAACATTTCTTCCCACGTGTAATCGTCTGCGGTTTGTCAGTTCGAATTGATATTAAACGAACATATATATATATATATATATATAATATATATATAATATATAATATATAATATATATAGCTGAACCCAATATCGCAATATATATATACAGGGCTGTAGTCGAGGGTATACGCGGGTAAACAGCGTATGCTCACCTCTAGAGACTGTATACTCACCTCACAAAAATTTATATTTATTTATATTAATATATCACAAAATACTAAAGCGTATACTCACCTCTAATTTGTTTTGGAAAACTAACCGGTAGCGTGTACTCACCTCTAATTTTACCACTGCAGCCCTGTATATATATACATACATATATACATATATATACTGTGAACTAAGTTTTGTGTACAGTCTTGCAGTGCGAGATATTAGCGTATATATTTAGTGCGCTTACTTTAGTTTCACGTGTATATGTATATATGATAGATGTATAACGTATAGTCTTAGTGACACGCGCGGCCGGCCAATCTCGGCAGCGGCGCGCTATATGTATATTATTAGATTTCACTTAGGCGCACAGAAGACAGGTGTGTCAAGAGGCGCGAAGAATTATGCTGACTAGAGAAGTTTGAATTCGAGTATGTTCGCTGTAGTAGTGTGGCTGACTAGTTGAGTTGTAATCGAATTGAGTTCTGTCTGTTTGTTTCTTATTAAACTGAAAAGATATTAAACTGTGTTGCTGATTAATTCAGGTTATACTTATACGTAGAATTAGTGTTCAAAAGGTGAACGTTAAATAGGCGTTAAGTACGAAGAGAACAAGGATTTAATCAGAAGGATTGTCTACGGAAAGATTGGGTTGACATTATTGGTGGCAGTTACGGTGTGGATAAAAACTCACGGTGGAACAGCGTCGGTGTGGTTAAATACTCACGGTGGATAAATACTCACGGTGGAATATATACTCACGGTGGAATAAATACTCACGGTGGATATAAACTCAGTGGATTAAAATTCACGTTATCACCTCCTTCGGCGGATAGAAGAATCTACGACGGTGATAAAAGAATTTACAACGGTGTTAGAAGAATCTACGACGGTGTTAGAAGAATCTACGCGTTGTTACTGTGTGACGTGTCTACGATATCAACGACGGTGGAACACGAGAAAACGGTATAAAAATTTCGTTGTTTTCCACGAACAAATATAAAAGAAATCCCGTTTGTTTATCGATTCACACAACAAGAAAAACCGTGACTTCTTTGAAAAGAGAAATCACCAAAGTAAACAAGTAAGATGGAGAAACTAAGTGCTGAAAGACAAGCAGATATTAAGAAGATGTCTACGGAAAGGCTGAAACAGCGTTTGTTGAAAGCCGGTTTTAAGGAAGAACAATTAGAAGGTATGTCACGTGGTGACATGATGCAGGAACTCGCCGATGTGTGGGTTAAAGAAGAAGTCGAAGAAGAAGGTGCCGTTGGCGGTGCCGTCGAAAAGGCTATTGAAAAACCTCCTGCGCCTATGTCTATGGAGATGTTGATGCAGTGGATGATGATGACGAGACAAGAAGAGAAAGAAAGAGAGGAGAAACGGAGACAGGAAGAGAAAGATAGAGAGGAGAGACGAAGACAAGAAGAGAAAGAGCTGAGACAAGAAGCAGAACGTGTAAGACAAGACGATTTGCGCTTGCAGAGAGAGAAAGAAGAGAAAGCAGAACGTCTTCAGAGAGAGAAAGAAGAGAAAGAATTGCGCTTGCAAAGAGAGAAAGAAGAGAAGGCAGAATTTGCAAGGCAAGAAGAATTGCGCTTGCAGAGAGAGAAAGAAGAGAAAGCGGAACTTGCAAGGCAAGAGGAATTGCGCCTGCAGAGAGAGAGAGAAGATAAAGCAGAACAAGTGCGTAAGGCAGAACTGGAATTGCAAAAGCATCAGTTTGAGATTCAATTAGAACAGTTGAAAAGAGATAGGGAAGATGCTGAAAGAAGAAGACTGGAGCAGATGATTGAATTTGAAAGAGCTAGAAAAAGTGATGAAGAGGTTCGTCAGCAACAGATTGAAGCAAAGAGAATGCGTGAAGAAGAAAAAGAAAAAGCGCGAACGTTAGAGTTGGAACGTGCAGAACAGATCAGACAAGAAGAACTCAAATTTCAGAAAGAAAGTTTGGAAAAGGCAGAGGCAGAAAGACAGGAACGTCTGAAACTGGAGAAATCAAAATTGACATTGAAAGAAACGCAAATGAGAGAAGAACGGGAAGCAGAAAGAAGGAAACAGCAAGAAAGTGAAACTTTGGTGTCAAAAATTAAGAAAATAGGTGATGCAATGAAGCATGTATTGCCTCAAATGCCAACTGATATGATGGAGGTGCCATTATATTTTGAAACAGTCGAGAACGCGTTTCGTAGTTTTGCTGTGGAAAAGCCGTTTTGGGTGAAATTATTACTACCATTGATGACGCCGAAAGCTCGAACCGTTCTGAATAGATTGTCATACGATGATCTAGACAATTATGATAGAGTCAAGCAGCATTTATTAAAAGAATTTAAGTTGACTTCGAGAGAATACAGAGCCAGATTTGTGGATGCTAAGAAGACAACAGAAGAGACTTATACGATGTTTACGGCAAGACTTAAGAACTTGCTAAACTATTACGTGAGAAGTCGAAACGTGAACAGAGAGTATGATACGCTCTTTGATTTGCTGGTAGCGGATAAGCTAAAAGAATGTTTACCGCCAGGTCCACTACAGTTTGTATTGTCGAAGGAAGGAACTGACTGTCTCCAAGCTAGTGCAGTGGCAGACCTAGCAGACATTCATGTAAACAATCGAATTGGGTTTGCATTTCCAAATATAAACAGTTATCCTTCTCAACGTTCCGTAAACCAAAGCCAGAGTGGAAAGTGGAAAAGTAATCCAGGAACAGGGAATCAGTTCATAGGTAAAGAAGTCAAGGCTAATGTCCCTGTACCCAATGAGACCAGAGAAGTGACGTTTGGTCGTCAGGGATTTAACAAATCGTCAGCGCCGTTTGCCAAGAGGGAAGGCAACACATCGTTTACGCAGTATAAGAGATATGAAGGAAATGAACAACGAGGTATGTCACAACCATACCATACAGTGGTGAAGCGTTGTCACAACTGTGGTTCAGACAAACATTTGGTTAAATTTTGTCCAGTTCCAGTGGCAGCAGCTAGCTCTAGCAGAAATCAAGAACACACAAGGGTGAATTTGATTCAAGTGGTTAGTGATACAGGTGATCAAACCGCGGGTCAAGAAAACCAAGAGACTGAAGTAAAGTCAGTAATGAAATGTGGTATTCAAAAAGAAATTCTATTGGATGCTGAAATTCAGAGAGAAGTCATAGGAAAAGATGACAGTCGAATATTGAAGAAATCGTTCTTGCAATATGTCGAGGTTGAAATTCGTGCAGTAGACGGTAAAGAGCCAGTGAAAGTCAAAGCACTGAGCGACTCGGGTGCAGAGATTCCGGTGATTAGTGAAGAATTACTGGAAGGCATGAAGGTGGAACAAATTGGAAAAGTAAACTTGCAATGTGTGGCAGGAGATGCCATTCCTGCGAAGTTAGTGAAAGTCGATGTTAGATTGTGTGGTAGTGACGTGGAAGAAGAGGGATTTCCGCGTAAAATCCAGTGTTCACTTACACCTTATGTCACTTTGATGTGTGCTAGTATTGCAAAGATGGGCAGTACAGAAAGATTCTTGTTGCATCCGGAGATAATCGCCGAATTAAAAGCCGTACCACAGATGAAAGTTAAAACGATACAAGGAGATGTGAGTGTACAAGCAAATGTAATGACGAGAGCGCAGAGTCGGAAACAGGAAATGGTAGATGTTGATGAGAAGAGTGAAACTGAAAGTTCCAGTGATGAGGAAAACGAAAGTAATGAGCAACGAAGCTTATCGCGAGATGGTGTAATAGCAGAGATGAACGAGCAAGAGATGGCTGCATGCGAGAATGGCACATTAAATGAAACTGAAGAAGACGATGAATGTGATGTGGGGATAGGAGACTTGTATAGAGATGAAGAGATGGATGAAGAACAAAAGGTGCAGATTGCCGATTCGAAGAAGTTCGAAGAGCAACAGAGAAAGGATGAATCGTTGAAGCCGTGGTGGAAGTTAGCACAAGAGAAAGAATCTGAATTCTGTGTAATCAACGGTTTATTGCATAAGAAATATCAGATATTAGACCAGACGATATATCAACTAGTGTTACCAAAAGACAGACGAATTAAAGTGATGGAGTTGGCGCATGAATCGGTATTTGGAGGACATCTAGGAGAAGAGAAAACAAGAGAACGAATAAAATTATCTTTTGTATGGCCAAAGATGAGAAGAGACATTGTGAAATTTTGTAAGTCTTGCGAGAAGTGTCAACTAAAGGCAAGGAGTCTGGTGATGGATAGAGTGCCTATCACTCCAGTCTCAAGAGAAGAGGTCGCCTTCAGGAGAATGACAATGGACCTAATAGACAACCCGAGGAAATGGCACAAGAAAATTCCTTTTCACGAAAAGCATTTGAAAGAACTCAAAGAAACTACGGAGAAAGCATTATTGTTTGCAGAATCTTACTCTCAAGAAAAGCAGTTACAATACCCAAATCAGTATAACAAGAGAGCAAGGCACAAAGGAATTTGCAGCATACCGAATTCCTTTGATTTATCGATCAGAAGTGGAACGTCAGATCAAAGAAATGTTAAAAACAAACATTATTAAACCATCATCGAGCAGAATGGCAAGCCCTTTGGTTATTGTTAAAAAGAAAGACGGATCTTTAAGACTTGCCTGTGACTACAGATACATTAACTCATTCACAGTGGATTGTAAATATCCTATGCCGATTGTCAGAGACGTTTTGAACAAAGTTGGAAAGTCTAATGTGATTTCTATTTTGGACTGTCGAAGTGCTTATTGGACTTGTCCTGTAAAACAATCTGATCAATGGAAGACAGCTTTTGTAACACATAATGGACTGTATGAATTTACTCGTGTTCCTTTTGGAATGATAAATTCAGGCCGAACTTTTGTTAAGGCGATAAATTTAGTTTTACAGCCTATAAGTGACTTTGCAGAACCGTATGTTGATGACATTGCTGTGCATTCTGACAGTTGGAAAGTTCACTTGCAGCATCTAGATGCATTTTTGATGCAAATGAGATTGCATAACGTTACTTTGAATTTGAAAAAATGCATATTTGGTAAGAGTGAGGTAAGGTTTATCGGTCATGTGGTTGGGTCTGGTAAGATAAAGATGAATCCAGACAGAATTGAAAGTTTGAGTAATTTGAAGATCCCAGAAACTAAGAAGCAAGTTAAGCAACTGCTTGGATTTTTTAATTATTACAGACAGTTTATTAAGGACTTTGCACAGATTGCGAAACCTTTATCTGATTTAACTAGTAAACGTGTTTCTGATAAGATTGATTGGACTGTTGAACATCAGCAAGCATTTGATTTACTTAAAGAGGCTGTGTGATCCAAAGTAGTGTTATATGTTTTTGAAGTGGGAAAACCATTCAATTTGTACTGCGATAGTAGTGACTTTGCAGTCGGTGCTGTTTTAACACAGATGGACGACAAGGGAATAGAACGCCCTGTGTCATTTATCAGTCAGAAGTTAACTGATACCCAGAAGAGATGGGCTACTGTGGAAAAGGAAGCCTATGCTATTGTTTGGGCTTTAAACAAGTTAAAAGAAATTATAATTGGATCGAAAATTTTCATTTTTACTGATCACAATCCTCTTACATACTTGACTGAGTCAATGTCTAAGTCTGCTAAACTTGTGCGTTGGGCGTTAGCCTTACAAACTTTTGATGTTGAGGTGAAGTACAAGAAGGGCAGATTGAATATTATTGCTGATTGTTTGTCAAGGTTATAAGTAATCGTAAGACTGTTTATTAATTATTTAGATATATATATATGTTTCATGTATTTTGGTAATTTCGCAAATTTTGAAATTTAATTTGCTCAATTCCAGAAAAAGGAAGGAGGTAATGTGAACTGAGTTTTGTGTACAGTCTTGCAGTGCGAGATATTAGCGTATATATTTAGTGCGCTTACTTTAGTTTCACGTGTATATGTATATATGATAGATGTATAACGTATAGTCTTAGTGACACGCGCGGCCGGCCAATCTCGGCAGCGGCGCGCTATATGTATATTATTAGATTTCGCTTAGGCGCACAGAAGACAGGTGTGTCAAGAGGCGCGAAGAATTATGCTGACTAGAGAAGTTTGAATTCGAGTATGTTCGCTGTAGTAGTGTGGCTGACTAGTTGAGTTGTAATCGAATTGAGTTCTGTCTGTTTGTTTCTTATTAAACTGAAAAGATATTAAACTGTGTTGCTGATTAATTCAGGTTATACTTATACGTAGAATTAGTGTTCAAAAGGTGAACGTTAAATAGGCGTTAAGTACGAAGAGAACAAGGATTTAATCAGAAGGATTGTCAACGGAAAGATTGGGTTGACATATACATACATATACATATATATATATATATACTTATATATATATACATATATAAGTGCCGATAATTGAACCCCAAATTGATGTCAAATAAAAAATTCCTTGCTTCGATTGATCTAGGTCCAAGAAGGACCAAGAAAACGAGGAAGAAAAAACGCTACATCAATGCGATGCATGGAAATTACTCATTTATTACACTCCTGTCTGAACAGTTGTGTTGAAGAGCTGAAGGAATATATCTGGATTGAAGCAAGACAAAACATTTGAAAAACAACCGTCTCTGAAGTTGATTATCGGACGCAGCGGTGAAAGGGAAATATAATAACAGACCGAAAAATTTGCTACCATCAACTGAACAGTTTTATAGCGCCTTCCAAAGCGTGTAGATAAAAATGTAAGCCCAAAACAGGCAGACCGTAGGCCTAGACCTACATGCAACAGCAATTACGTCCCAGCAGAAACGTAAAGCATTTGTAGAAAGAGGCTTTTACTGCAGGAATAAACATCATGCTGGTTTTTATTATTCCTTCTGCAATAAAAGATAATGTATCTATCTGTAGCAGTTCTGGAGAGTAACGATAGCTACGTTAATTTTTAGCAGTTATAGATTAACTGTTGTTTTTCATTTTCAGTTGCTAAGCTACAGCGAATCGCTGGTTGGACGACTCGTAAAGTCAGAATAGTTAACTCAAGACAACTGTCGGAATAAAATGTAATGTGTGAATCTATAGGACCTAATGTGTTCTGTATGGTCGAGTTGACGTAGCTTAACTGAATGATCTAACTAGTGCTATAGTGTGGTTGATTTGTTGCCTAGTCTATTCTCGAGTAGTTTAGTTAGTTTAGTGTAGTTGACTTTTATATGTCTGGCCCGGCCTTTCATTCATTCATTCATAAATTTATATAGCGCCACTTCAAGGGAACTACTCAGAGGCTCTCCCGACTCTAGCACGGCGAAAAAGAGCAGTTTTCAGGCGGTCATAGAAGGTACCGTACCAGAGAAAGACCTAGGATGTAAGCGCAGCTCAGGAGGAAGGCCATTCAATATGGTCGGGCCAACCACCGAGAAGGCGCGGGTCTGCATGATAGCAGTACGGGCAAAAGGGACGGAGAGCATCCCCCTCCCCACCGAGCGGAAGACTCGAGCAGTCCGAGAAGCAGACACTGGCCGGAAGAGATCTATCAGATATTTTGGTGCGAGACCCAGTTGACATCGCCAACCCAAGGAGGCGATCCTATATTCAATGCGCTGCCGTACAGGAAGCCAATGCAGGACCTCCAGCATATAATTTGATACAAGGCCAAAATATGGTATTTGGCCAATAAGGCGCGCAGCAGAGCGCAGATGCGGTCGAGGCAGTTTAGGCGTGCAGAAGGGAGGCCAGAGTAAAGAGATAGGCAATAGTCAAGACGAGCTGTGACGAAAGAGTGCACAAGTGTAGTTGCTGCTGTAGCTGAGAGAGAGCGAGCGAGCGACAGTACGAAGCTGACGGAGCTGATAAAGGCAGTCGCCTTATATAATCTAATTCATCAACGCCTGTGACTTTAACGCAGGAGGCATCAACCTAGTTGTGGATGAGGAAGACACTTCATGCGGTTGATACTGAGATTTCATTCAAGTGAAACTGGACATTCATGTGTCTGAATAGAAATTTCCCTCTCGTTTCGATTGTACCAGTGTGACAACTGAGTCGCTATTATAATATTTATAGGCTTTGACAATGGCTTAGACCTGTGATCAACATGATATCTCTTTTGCAGCAAAAGTTTGGAAACATATCCTACTGTTTCGTTTAAGAATGGTTGTGAAAAATTAATTTCTAAACTTTTGTGCATTTCGCGAAACTTTCTGAATACCGCAAATTCCAGTTTTAACAGTGTCATTTCAATCTATAACACAGTTACATTGTACGGAATTACAGCGTTACAAACGATAGCGCTATACCTTAATTACTTATATGAGCAGTCATTCATTATTAATGAGCCCTGTCTTGTGTACTAGAAGCTACAAGGTATTCCTCTCATTCCGTTCAAGTCCTCATAGACCAGTTACTATAGACATGCACTTATAAGTAACTGTTCCCCTCATTCGGGTTTATGAGGCTGTTATAGGAGTAGTCATGGAACGTTGGCTATTTACACGTTGTCGGGTAACTCAGTGCAGATGGTGCAGTAGTTGTTGCTGGCTGTGGGTCAGTCGACGACGACGACGACGACGATGATGATGATGATGATACGGACAGAAATTCCTGCCTTCTGTCGAAACTCACATCCGACAAACATCAGGCTGCTGGCGCAAGACATCACACGTGATGTTCTGGACCTGGAATGAGAAGAAATCGACCATATCAAAGACAAGGCCTGAATGTGAAGCCTACCGACGAGAGAAAGTGCCCCTCCCCACATATTTCAGGCTCAATACTTATGACCCCGTACGTTCGGTATTCCACGCACTTTGGCCTACTCATCAATACCAACGCGTTTGGCCATTAAACGCCACCTGTGTTGTATCTGCTTAAATAAGGATCTACACACGACCTCCTAAAGTGCTTTGCCTGATGGCTATAGGGCCTACTCATGATAAAGGATGTACTTGATTATGCTACGACATCTACTAATGACAATGATAATGATAACAAACTGTGTAAAAACAGAATGTACATATCAACATCGTAATTATTCTGGTCTATGGTCGACTTCACATTGGCTCTTGATCTAGGTCAACATACTGCTTGTTGTCCATCGACCAAACATAAATCAATTCCTTCATACTAGGCCTATGCCTCGTTGTTCGTTTCCGCGTGGGATGCTTTAATATCTGCGTGGTGTAATGAAGACTCATCGAGTGTTCCATCCAGGGGCGCACGCGGGCGGAAGCACTAGACGCACGTGCGTCCACCCGGAAATCAAATCCACACAAGGAAAAAGCATCGCATCGATATTCATAAGCAATTGAATCGCCTACATAACATGCAAAACAGAGCATTCTTAAATTATTTTTGATCGAGAGAGGAAATAAATGCTCACAGAAAAGAATATTTATTAAACGGCAATAAGGCATGTTAAAGCTTTAGATGTTATCTATATTGAATTTTTGGTAGCTTGTCACTACTCACTACTCAATCTGTGATATAAAATGCATATTTTCAGTGTATGACTACAAGCGGCGGACAGAGGACGGTTGAGGATGGTGGGTGTGCGTCCAATTTTTTAAGCCTGTGGGCGCCTCTGGTTCCATCGTTAAGGAGACTGTTTTGTACCCAATCGATAAATTAAATGGTATACAACTTAAAATCTTTTTGATATGGACAAAACTTATCAAGACAGAACCGAAAAAAAATTAACTTCTCCCTATAGGCCTTGAAGTTTGTTCCGACTGCATGTATTCACAAATCTGGCTATTTATAAAGCATTTTTCTCGAACGTCACATTGATGTAGACGCCATTCATGAACATGAATTCTTCAGATAACCTTCCGGTTTTTACCGCTTACATTGCAGGTGGGTGCCAACGTAAGCCGAGCATTTCTTGAACGTTTGAAACTGTACCTGGGCGAATGGAACACTCAGGTAAACCAGGATGTGCAACACCCTTTTAAGTCTAAAGGGATTGCTGCACGCCCTTCCCAGCCCGGGTACAACTTAAAAATAGCTGCTGCCAGGAGATTGCTTAGTCGACTTGAAAGGAGTCGGCGACGCTGCCAATTATCTGGTTCCACAAAAAAATGTCACGTGAGAAAATGTCACGAAAAAAATGGCACTGACAAATTGACATGGAGAAATATGACGTGGACAAATGACACGGAGAAAAAATGCCACGAGAAAAATGAAAAGGACCAACTGGCATATTGTATGTGTCTTATAGAGAACTTAGCAAATTGCCTGAAAATGACAAACACAGGAACATGTACTCCTCGAATACGTTAATTTTAAGCAGCCAATGGAAATCAAAGAATATATAAGAACTAGAGCATTTGCCCGTCATATATGACGGGTTCAAAAAGAAAGTGAATGGATTGATAGGAAAAAAAGAATTTGTTTATTGGAATGCTTGATTATAAGTTACATTTACAGTCAGACTGATAGACAGACAAACAGCGGTTAGTAGGCCTAAGTCTGCCTCTGATTCCCTCCCTCCCTTCCACCCTGGATCGAATAACAGAGTATGTGCCCTGTATTGCACGTGACCAATCGATGTTTAGGCTAATCAGTCTTCGCCTCGTCAGCGTTTGCTCCCCCGCCCCCTCAAGCTTCCGTCAGATCGTGTGTCATAATGAGGGAGTGATGCCGGGAGGGAGGGAGGGAGGGACGGAGGGACGGACGGACGGACGGACGGAGGGAGGGAGGGCAGGCCATCAGGCACATTCCATACATTCCACAGCGTTTATCGTAGGACACACAGAGCTGAGAAACTACATGATAGATAGCATGCATTTTGCAAAATTTGCACAGTGAAAGTTTATCTGCACGATACACAGAGATGAATCTGTTTTGCCCTTAACACAAAAGCTTCTTCTTGCACATGGCTGTGTACCCACCTGATGATGTCTTCAGCACCTTTGAAAACACAACAAAAGATCCCGTGACCTGGATTGCATACTAGATTATCTGGAAGATATTTTCATTGGCCGACAAAGAAAGGGTAGAAGAGGACAACCCAGGTATGCAATCACCATTTGGAATCAATTCGCGCAGGTACTTCACAACTTGCATCAAAGAACCATGCCGTCGAAGGCTGGCATAATGCTTTCAACAACGTTGCTGGATTTTCCCGTCCAACTACAACCAAACTTGCACGTCAACTTTTGTAGGAACAACACAGCCCGGAAATTCTGCGCGCCAGACAGGAGAAAAGAAGAAGAAACATGCGATGACAAGTGGAGCTCTCCCTCCATTGTGACTGAGTAGAGTAATAGAGATCCGATTGATGACTTGGAAGACATTGCCAGAGTTCTATATATCAGTGTTGTCTGTAGCGCTGGCTTTTGGTACAACGAAACTATTACTCTTCAAACTATTGTGAATGACTGCAGTAAGATGTATCTTGTTTAAAAAATCTATAACTCTCACCAGATCAACTTTAAATTACTATTCGTGACATTTTATCTCAAGACATTTTGTCTCATGACATTTGTCAGGCCACATTATCTTCTCATCTCCTTAAAGTTAAACGTAAGTAGACGCCAGTGTTGTGCGGATCGTAATTTTATCTTATTTGTCAAATTCACGTTTCTTTGCTCTTCTTCGTTCCAATGGCAGGCAGTGAATAAGATATTGCACAGCGAGAAATGCAATACGTGATCTTCATCTCACTCTGCTCTTGCCGAAAGATTTTTATGTCAGGTTTCCAAATATTCCTTCCACTGATGGCTTATCGTTCCTTAGATTCTCGCCACCAGCTCTCAGCTTATTCCAACCAACATTTCTGGCCGAGATTCGTAAGTTAATCTTCTCATCGCTTGAAACGTTAAGTGCTGTGACAACTGTATAATGAATAAATGAAGATTGATTGATTGATAAGCAGTGCTCTCTAGACCTAATTCCTACTGCTCTTCTAAAAGATTGCTTTGACGTCTTGACGTCTTACCAAATCCGTTGTCAACTTTTTTCTTACTGAAGATTCTTTCTGCGCCGATTTCGCACATGCCATAGTTTCCTTCTCCTTAAAAACAGACTTGCTTCTTCTGAGGAGCCATCAAGCTATCACTCCATATCTAATTTCAGTTTATATTCCAAAATCCTGGAAGAGATAATTGCTAACCGCTTGAGTAGTCGGCTTTCATCATATTAATTGTATCTCCCTTCCAATCAGCCTGCCGTTGACCAGGGGTGTAGTAGTAAAATTAGAGGTGAGTACACGCTATCGGTTAGTTTTCCGAGGTGAGTAAAAAAATTTGTGAGGTGAGTATACGGGCTCTTGAGGCGAGTATACGCGCTGTGTACCCGCGTATGCCCTCGACAACAGCCCTGCCATAGACACCATCCTACTGAAACTGCACTACTATCGTTCATAATCATTATAATCAGCTAAATGGAGAAAAACAGAGGAAACTGTTCTCACATATTTCTGCCTCTTTGAATGTCGTCGATTCTGACACACTTCTTCTTCAATGAAGGGATTGGTTAGTTCATATAATAAAGTGGATGAATGCAACCACCCATCTACATGTATACAACGTTTACATTGGGGAAAGCACAGTAGCGGCGAGAGGATTTGAGAGACACGGTGCACCCCGCTCTTCCTTAGATATTGTTTGCACTCCGGGGTTTGGTACCGTGCCCTTCCTTAGACATTGGTTGCACTCCGGGGTTTGGTACCATGTCTCTCAAATCCTCTCGCTGCTACTATCTAGAGGCGAGTACACACAAAAGGTTAGCCGACTAAGCTATACCTGAATTGCGTGACAAACTGAGCTGCAGCTTTTGGCAATGCCTACGTAACTGACCTCACTAGAAGCAAGTTGATTTGATTAGACGAGAGTCTTCAGGGACACTGAAGGGGACGTCGGACGGTCAGCCTTCGCTTCGAAGACCGATGGGTGGCAGCAGTAGATGGGACTCTAGTGAATTCCAGAGCAGCTAGACATTTGTAGGCATTCAGATGCAAATCTGAGCAATTTAGATGATCCAATTGCTTCGTAACCCGAGCTGACTGAAAGGTTAAACGCTGATAGAGACATGTGTAGTAACTTGCCATAAGCTTACTTTACACTGACTGCACGCTGCGATATGAAGATTCCTAAACTCTAAATTTCTAAAGCTAAGAGCTTGACATCAGCTTATTCAAGAGCAATGAAAGATTGGACTCGATACCTGCTCTTATACGCCGAGGCTGTAAAAACAGAGACGATAACACCGCATATGCACGGTTGTCTTTCTGGGTTCCAGTTCTCTCTTCTCTCGTGAGCAGTCCTCGATTGAATCTATATTTTCGATATGCAAGATCTTAATAGGCCCCATATATGTATGCACGATATATGAGGCGTAATGTAAACAGGCCTATAGAATATATTTACATATCGAAGCAATATATTTTAGGCTGAAGTTGTCATGTATCATGAGACCATTACTGTTTACGTGTTATATGAGCTATAAGTAAACGATACGTTATATTCCCATATGATGAAATTGATATATTATATTCCTGTATTTTCACTGTTACACGCACGGTCAGCCCAAATTTTCTTGTAAGAGCAGCGTGAAGTGTCAACATAGGCTGACCAATGTGACCGTGGCAACAGATAGTAGCAATAGGACATGGGAAATCAGTTTCACGACCTAAGTCAACCATTATATTATTATTCTGAGTACCCGTTACCATGGTCGGCTTATTTTGCGTTCTTGAGCAGCGAACAAAGGACTTTAGCGTCGCCGGAAGTCACGTGTCCTCAGGTTCATTTTCCGGAGTTCCTCTGTAAATGCTTGAAGGACAAAATGGCATCCTGTTTAATCTGGCGTCTTCACCGTGGATCGTAAAATGCGGTTAGGGAGGTTTAAAAAGTGTAGGCTTTTATGTAGAGCTATATAGTCTAAGCGATTACGATCGCATGTCACGTGAAGGCGTCAAAGGGTATCGTAACCGTGATCGTAAACTCCAAATTTATATAGCGTGACACCAGCTTATTAAAGAGCGCTGAGTCGTTAACACACTGAGGGAAGAATGAGTCCGGTTGCCAGGAGGCCAGAAAGAGGAGGCAGAGGAGCTGCTAAGGTGGGTTTCTTTTGGGACGAGAGGGAGTTTGGAGGACGGGGGAGTGAACGGGTCAGGGTAAGAGTTCTTGAGGGGGTGATACTTTTAATTTGGATTGGAAAGCCTGAGGGCTTTGGAGTCTTCATCGTCTCAGAAAAATTTTATTAGTCGAAACAATTTTTATTTGGGTTTTCGGTCTATTGCTTTGATCAATTTAGGCCATCAGGCTAAATGTTGTGGCTTTTTAAATTGTTTTTTAAAAATTTATTTCGATTTTTACTTGAAAACCATACGACATGACATTCCATACGAGCAGGACACTCCAAATAGACCGGATAACTGAATTCTAATTGTTCTTAATTAATCAGAATCCTAATTACTGGGTTGCAATTTATCCCTTTCTAGTAAGAACATAGGCCTACGAGTAAAATTCTTGCTACAGATGTGATTGATACATTGAATCCGTAAGAGAAGCTCTACTGAAATATTCGCACGTTTAATATAGAGTATCAGGGGTGCTCGAGAGTCTAGTGGTTAGCGCGCTGGACTACCAATCGAGAGGTCGGGGGTTCAAATATCCGCCAGGGCAGAAATTTGGTTCGAGATTTCTGCTCCACCTGCACCCCATAGCCAACTCAACTATGGTGAGTAGGCTACACTGACCGCAAAGACTGTCGGTGGGAAGACTAGACAGCGATGAGGAGGACTGGCCACCCGCCCTCAAATACGAAGGCTAAGAAAATGAAGTCGCTAACGCTTCATACCCATGGTTGCCTCGGGGCTAACTTAAGGGGCTGCTCTTCTTCCCTTCTTTGTATACGATCCAACAGCCATTATCCTTCAAAGAAGCGCTCCTAAGGTTACCAGATGGTTGGCTTGAATCCCACACACGCAGAGCCTATTATATTGTCTAAGTAGACTGTAGGATGATGTGCTGATCAACAACAAGACAACGAAAGCAACTACAAATTCGACCAATTAACCTCGGAATTCACTCAAGATAGAGCTAAAGTCAGTGAGGTACGTTGTTCCTTCGACCCAATTATTTTGTTGTGTCAACTTCCTTAAGTCCTTCAAGCCCTTAGATTTCAGCAACAGTTGCTGATGCTATGTGCAATGCATTGACATATAGAGAAATTTACAACAATACCTTGTAGTGTAGTGAAAATTAGTACCTATAGTAGCCTATAGCAAAGTTCAAGTAGGGCTATAATAGTGCAATTATTAAAGTATAGTGTAGAACAATTTGTAGCCTTTACCGAAGTGAAAATTACCATAGTGTAGTACAATTAGTAGACTAAGCGCTAATGTTGATAGATACTAAGTGTCAACGGAAGGATTGGGTTGACATAATGTGAACTGAGTTTTGTGTACAGTCTTGCAGTGCGAGATATTAGCGTATATATTTAGTGCGTTTACTTTAGTTTCACGTGTATATGTATATATGATAGATGTATAACGTTTAGTCTTAGTGACCGCGCGGCCGGCCGACATCGGCAGCGGCGCGCTATATGTATATTATTATCCTTCTGATTAAATCCTTGTTCTCTTCGTACTTAACGCCTATTTAACGTTCACCTTTTGAACACTAATTCTACGTATAAGTATAACCTGAATTAATCAGCAACACAGTTTAATATCTTTTCAGTTTAATAAGAAACAAACAGACAGAACTCAATTCGATTACAACTCAACTAGTCAGCCACACTACTACAGCGAACACACTCGAATTCAAACTTTTCTAGTCAGCATAATTCTTCGCGCCTCTTGACACACCTGTCTTCTGTGCGCCTAAGCGAACTCTAATAATATACATATAGCGCGCCGCTGCCGATGTCGGCCGGCCGCGCGTGTCACTAAGACTAAACGTTATACATCTATCATATATACATATACACGTGAAACTAAAGTAAACGCACTAAATATATACGCTAATATCTCGCACTGCAAGACTGTACACAAAACTCAGTTCACATTACCTCCTTCCTTTTTCTGGAATTGAGCAAATTAAATTTCAAAATTTGCGAAATTACCAAAATACATGAAACATATATATATATCTAAATAATTAATAAACAGTCTTACGATTACTTATAACCTTGACAAACAATCAGCAATAATATTCAATCTGCCCTTCTTGTACTTCACCTCAACATCAAAAGTTTGTAAGGCTAACGCCCAACGCACAAGTTTAGCAGACTTAGACATTGACTCAGTCAAATATGTAAGAGGATTGTGATCAGTAAAAATGAAAATTTTTGATCCAATTATAATTTCTTTTAACTTGTTTAGAGCCCAAACAATAGCATAGGCTTCCTTTTCCACAGTAGCCCATCTCTTCTGGGTATCAGTTAATTTCTGACTGATAAATGACACAGGGCGTTCTATTCCCTTGTCGTCCATCTGTGTTAAAACAGCCCCAACTGCAAAGTCACTACTATCGCAGTACAAATTGAATGGTTTTCCCACTTCAAAAACATATAACACTACTTTGGATCGCACAGCCTCTTTAAGTAAATCAAATGCTTGCTGATGTTCAACAGTCCAATCAATCTTATCAGAAACACGTTTACTAGTTAAATCAGATAAAGGTTTCGCAATCTGTGCAAAGTCCTTAATAAACTGTCTGTAATAATTAAAAAATCCAAGCAGTTGCTTAACTTGCTTCTTAGTTTCTGGGATCTTCAAATTACTCAAACTTTCAATTCTGTCTGGATTCATCTTTATCTTACCAGACCCAACCACATGACCGATAAACCTTACCTCACTTTTACCAAATATGCATTTTTTCAAATTTAAAGTAACGTTATGCAATCTCATTTGCATCAAAAATGCATCTAGATGCTGCAAGTGAACTTTCCAACTGTCAGAATGCACAGCAATGTCATCAACATACGGTTCTGCAAAGTCACTTATAGGCTGTAAAACTAAATTTATCGCCTTAACAAAAGTTCGGCCTGAATTTATCATTCCAAAAGGAACACGAGTAAATTCATACAGTCCATTATGTGTTACAAAAGCTGTTTTCCATTGATCAGATTGTTTTACAGGACAAGTCCAATAAGCACTTCGACAGTCCAAAATAGAAATCACATTAGACTTTCCAACTTTGTTCAAAACGTCTCTGACAATCGGCATCGGATATTTACAATCCACTGTGAATGAGTTAATGTATCTGTAGTCACAGGCAAGTCTTAAAGATCCGTCTTTCTTTTTAACAATAACCAAAGGGCTTGCCATTCTGCTCGATGATGGTTTAATAATGTTTGTTTTTAACATTTCTTTGATCTGACGTTCCACTTCTGATCGATAAATCAAAGGAATTCGGTATGCTGCAAATTTCTTTTCACGAAATCCTGGCTCTAGTTCAATTTCATGTTCAACCAATGTACATAATCCGGGTTTTTCTGAAAATCTGTCACACTATTTGTTCAAGACGTTCAACAACTGTTCTTGCTGAGTTACTGTCAAATGGCTAATTTGTTCAGGATCGAGGTTAAGTGAATTCTTGTCATCTTGAACCTCATTCCTCATTGGTAATTCCACCACTGAACCAAAATCTTCATCTTCTTCAACAATTAGACCACAACTTAATGCTCGAGTTACATATTTTCTGATCTTGTTGGCGTGAATTATTTTTCGACCATTTTCACCCATATCAACTAAATAAGAGTACTTTGATCTTCGATGTATGATCGCACATGGACCATGCCATCGAGAAATAAGTTTGTTTGTTGACGTTGGATACAAAACTATGACTCTCTCACCAGCTTCAAATTCTTTGTGCTTTGCTCTCTTGTTATACTGATTCGTGTATTGTAATTGCTTTTCTCGAGAGTAGGATTCTGCAAACAATAATGCTTTCTCCATATTTTCTTTGAGTTCTTTCAAATACTTTTCTGGTTTAACTCCAACATGAGGTGGTAAGTTTATTTCTCTAGTCCAACTCTCTTTTAATATTGCCAATGGTCCTCTCGGAATTTTCCCATAGACAAGCATATATGGTGATACTCCAGTAGTTGCATTCGGTACTTCTCGTAATGCCCACACTGTGAAAGGAATTATCTTATGCCATTTCCTCGGGTTGTCTATTATCACATGATGGATCATCTTTTTAAATGTCTGATTCCATGTTTCTACTAATCCAGCAGCCTCTGGGTGTCCTGGTGTGTCGAATCTTGGACTACAGCCCATTAAATTGAGAAATTCTCTTGTCAAACTGGCTGTGAAGTTCGTTCCTTGGTCACTTGTAATCACTGACGGTACACCAACGTTCATGAACAGTTCCATCAACGCTTCACACACAGCCTTCGCTGTCAGCGATTTCAATAAAAAGATTGTAGGCCATCTGGTGCACGAGTCCACAATGCATAAACAATACTTGTGACCTGCAGCAGATACCGGATCGATCGGGCCAACGAGGTCCATCGTCATTCTCCTGAAGGCGACCTCTTCTCTTGAGACTGGAGTGATGGGCACTCTATCCTGACGTTCCACCAAACTCCTTGCCTTTAGTTGACACTTCTCGCAAGACTTACAAAATTTCACAATGTCTCTTCTCATCTTTGGCCATACAAAAGATAACTTTATTCGTTCTCTTGTTTTCTCTTCTCCTAAATGTCCTCCAAATACCGATTCATGTGCCAACTCCATCACTTTTATTCGTCTCTCTTTTGGTAACACTAGTTGATATATCGTCTGGTCTAATATCTGATATTTCTTATGCAATAAACCGTTGATCACACAGAATTCAGATTCTTTCTCTTGTGCTAACTTCCACCACGGCTTCAACGATTCATCCTTTCTCTGTTGCTCTTCGAACTTCTTCGAATCGGCAATCTGCACCTTTTGTTCTTCATCCATCTCTTCATCTCTATACAAGTCTCCTATCCCCACATCACATTCATTGTCTTCTTCAGTTTCATTTAATGTGCCATTCTCGCATGCAACCATCTCTTGCTCATTCATCTCTGATGTTACACCATCTCGCGATAAGCTTCGTTGCTCATTACTTTCGTTTTCCTCATCACTTGAACTTTCAGTTTCACTCTTCTCATCAACATCTACCATTTCCTGTTTCCGACTCTGCGCTCTCGTCATTACATTTGCTTGTACACTCACATCTCCTTGTATCGTTTTAATTTTCATCTGTGGTACGGCTTTTAATTCGGCAATTATCTCTGGATGCAACAAGAATCTTTCTGTACTGCCCATCTTTGCAATACTAGCACACATCAAGGTGACATAAGGTGTAAGTGAACACTGGATTTTACGCGGAAATCCCTCTTCTTCCACGTCACTACCACACAGTCTAACATCGACTTTCACTAACTTCGCAGGAATGGCATCTCCTGCCACACATTGCAAATTCACTTTTCCAATTTGTTCCACCTTCATGCCTTCCAGTAATTCTTCACTAATCACCGGAATCTCTGCACCCGAGTCGCTCAGTGCTTTGACTTTCACTGGCTCTTTACCGTCTACTGCACGAATTTCAACCTCGACATATTGCAAGAACGATTTCTTCAATATTCGATTGTCATCTTTTCCTATGACTTCTCTCTGAACTTCAGCATCCAATAGAATTTCTTTTTGAATACCACATTTCATTACTGACTTTACTTCAGTCTCTTGGTTTTCTTGACCCGTGGTTTGATTACCTGTATCACTAACCACTTGAATCAAATTCACCCTTGTGTGTTCTTGCTTTCTGCTAGAACTAGCTGCTGCCACTGGAACTGGACAAAATTTAACCAAATGTTTGTCTGAACCACAGTTGTGACAACGCTTCACAACTGTATGGTATGGTTGTGAAATACCTCGTTGTTCATTTCCTTCATATCTCTTATACTGCGTAAACGATGTGTTGCCTTCCCTCTTGGCAAACGGCGCTGACGATTTGTTAAATCCCTGACGACCAAACGTCACTTCTCTGGTTTCATTGGGTACAGGGACATTAGCCTTGACTTCTTTACCTTTGAACTGATTCCCTGTTTCTGGATTACTTTTCCACTTTCCACTCTGGCTTTGGTTTACGGAACGTTGAGAAGGATAACTGTTTATATTTGGGAACGCAAACCCAATTCGATTGTTTACATGAATGTCTGCTAGGTCTGCCACTGCACTAGCTTGGAGACAGTCAGTTCCTTCCTTCGACAATACAAACTGTAGTGGACCTGGCGGTAAACATTCTTTTAGCTTATCCGCTACCAGCAAATCAAATAGCGTATCATACTCTCTGTTCACGTTTCGACTTCTCACGTAATAGTTTAGCAAGTTCTTCAGTCTTGCCGTAAACATCGTATAAGTCTCTTCTGTTGTCTTCTTAGCATCCACAAATCTGGCTCTGTATTCTCTCGAGGTCAATTTAAATTCTTTTAATAAGTGCTGCTTGACTCTATCATAATTGTCTAGATCATCGTATGACAATCTATTCAGAACGGTTCGAGCTTTCGGCGTCATCAATGGTAGTAATAATTTAACCCAAAACGGCTTTTCCACAGCAAAACTACGAAACGCATTCTCGACTGTTTCAAAATATAATGGCACCTCCATCATATCAGTTGGCATTTGAGGCAATACATGCTTCATTGCATCACCTATTTTCTTAATTTTTGACACCAAAGTTTCACTTTCTTGCTGCTTCCTTCTTTCTGCTTCCCGTTCTTCTCTCATTTGCGTTTCTTTCAATGTCAATTTTGATTTCTCCAGTTTCAGACGTTCTTGTCTTTCTGTCTCTGCCTTTTCCAAACTTTCTTTCTGAAATTTGAGTTCTTCTTGTCTGATCTGTTCGGCGCGTTCCAACTCTAACGTTCGCGCTTTTTCTTTTTCTTCTTCACGCATTCTCTTTGCTTCAATCTGTTGCTGACGAACCTCTTCATCACTTTTTCTAGCTCTTTCAAATTCAATCATCTGCTCTAGTCTTCTTCTTTCAGCATCTTCCCTATCTCTTTTCAACTGTTCTAATTGAATCTCAAACTGATGCTTTTGCAATTCCAGTTCTGCCTTACGCACTTGTTCTGCTTTATCTTCTCTCTCTCTCTGCAGGCGCAATTCCTCTTGCCTTGCAAGTTCCGCTTTCTCTTCTTTCTCTCTCTGCAAGCGCAATTCTTCTTGCCTTGCAAATTCTGCCTTCTCTTCTTTCTCTCTTTGCAAGCGCAATTCTTTCTCTTCTTTCTCTCTCTGAAGACGTTCTGCTTTCTCTTCTTTCTCTCTCTGCAAGCGCAAATCGTCTTGTCTTACACGTTCTGCTTCTTGTCTCAGCTCTTTCTCTTCTTGTCTTCGTCTCTCCTCTCTATCTTTCTCTTCCTGTCTCCGTTTCTCCTCTCTTTCTTTCTCTTCTTGTCTCGTCATCATCATCCACTGCATCAACATCTCCATAGACATAGGCGCAGGAGGTTTTTCAATAGCCTTTTCGACGGCACCGCCAACGGCACCTTCTTCTTCGACTTCTTCTTTAACCCACACATCGGCGAGTTCCTGCATCATGTCACCACGTGACATACCTTCTAATTGTTCTTCCTTAAAACCGGCTTTCAACAAACGCTGTTTCAGCCTTTCCGTAGACATCTTCTTAATATCTGCTTGTCTTTCAGCACTTAGTTTCTCCATCTTACTTGTTTACTTTGGTGATTTCTCTTTTCAAAGAAGTCACGGTTTTTCTTGTTGTGTGAATCGATAAACAAACGGGATTTCTTTTATATTTGTTCGTGGAAAACAACGAAATTTTTTATACCGTTTCTCGTGTTCCACCGTCGTTGATATCGTAGACACGTCACACAGCAACAACGCGTAAATTCTTTTATCACCGTCGTAGATTCTTCTAACACCGTTGTAAATTCTTCAATCACCGTCGTAGATTCTTCTATCCGCCGAAGGAGGTGATAACGTGAATTTTAATCCACCGTGAGTTTATATCCACCGTGAGTATTTATTCCACCGTGAGTATTTATCCACCGTGAGTTCTTATCCACCGTGAGTTCTTATCCACACCGACGCTATTCCACCGTGAGTTTTTATCCACACCGTAGCTGCCACCAATAATGTCAACCCAATCCTTCCGTTGACAATCCTTCTGATTAAATCCTTGTTCTCTTCGTACTTAACGCCTATTTAACGTTCACCTTTTGAACACTAATTCTACGTATAAGTATAACCTGAATTAATCAGCAACACAGTTTAATATCTTTTCAGTTTAATAAGAAACAAACAGACAGAACTCAATTCGATTACAACTCAACTAGTCAGCCACACTACTACAGCGAACACACTCGAATTCAAACTTTTCTAGTCAGTCAACTTTTCTAGTCAGCTTCGCGCCTCTTGACACACCTGTCTTCTGTGCGCCTAAGCGAACTCTAATAATATACATATAGCGCGCCGCTGCCGATGTCGGCCGGCCGCGCGTGTCACTAAGACTAAACGTTATACATCTATCATATATACATATACACGTGAAACTAAAGTAAACGCACTAAATATATACGCTAATATCTCGCACTGCAAGACTGTACACAAAACTCAGTTCACACTAAGCTTGATGTGCTGTAATGTGACATGATTTAATGTACTATGATATGCAGTGATGTACTGTAGTGTGCATGAATCTATATGGTGGGATGAACGTGTTTGTGTTTGATTTAATGTGATGACACCTATTAATGCGATTAAGTCATAATCCATTAGATGTCGGGAAGCTTGGTGATTAGGTTCAGTTCTGACGAGATCTCTTATTCTGTTAGGCCACCAAGTCTCAGTTGTATAGTTAAGTAATCGTAATCGTAATCTCCCATTTTCTAAAGCGCCACTGTAAAGCTGAGCCCAGAGCACCAGCTTATTCACGAGCGCTGCGACGTATCCGAGGGGTAGTCCAGATATCGATGTCCATTGGTGGTCCTAGTCCGATTTCCAGAGAGACCAGGGAGAGGCAGGGCAGCTGTTACGGCGGGTTTCGCTGAGGACGAGAAGGCTTGGAAGGCAGAGGATCAGATGGAACAGGGTAGGAATTCTTGAAGAGGTGAATCTTCAGTTTGAAGTGGAAAGCCTGTGGGGTGATGAGCAAAGGAGCCCGAGGTAGATGACGGTGTGTGAGTGGTGGCATTGGTGGAGGAACTGAGAACATGCGGAATTGGGGGGGGAGTTCGTTCCAGAGTTTCGGTGCAGTGTGGGATATGGATCGGTTGGAGAACTTGAAGCGAGTAGTGACTGGGGGACGGAAGAGAGAGACAGGAGGATGAACGGGTAGACCCGGGTAGCTGGATGGTGAAGAGTTCGTGAAGGTACTTTGGCTGGGAGTATTGCAGTGTGTTGTAGGTTAGCGACAAGACTTTGAAGTGAATGCGCTCAGGGATTTTCAGCCAGTGCAGTGATTAAAGAACAGGAGTGATATGGTGATGCTTAGGTGTCCTGGTGACGGCGCGGGCGAGAGAATTTTGAATGTACTTAGCGGTGTGTGTTTGCGTGTACATAGACCTGTGAACGTGGACTGCTTAATCTGGGTGGATTCAAGGTTAAGGAAAATGGAATTACAGTAATCAAGCTTAGAGTGGACAATGGAGGTAGCGATAGTGGATGCAGTTTTAAAGTCAAGCATGGGTCGAATGCGGGGAGGTCACGAATATGCATGAAGCAGGTGCGAGAGAGGTTGGTTATGTGATTACAGAAGGATAGATGTGGATCCACGGAAACGCCAAGATTGTGTACAGGTCAGTCGGAGGTGAAAGTGAGAGATGAAGAGCTGGTGGATAAGTGTATGGAAGGGTCGTGGATCTTTTTGATCTGATCTGGAAGTCCAAGGAGAGTGCATTCAATTTTGGCAGGGTTGAGGCAGAGGATGTTGTAGGACATCCATTTAGATATTAGGTTGACCACATCGAGTAGTTGAGCAATGGAGGTGGAGAAAGAGCTGGAAGAGAAGGATTTGAAGAGTTGGGTGTCGTCTGCATACAGATGGTGGTCAACAGAAGATTTCATTAGATGGCTCAGGGGTGTAGTGTAAAGGATGAAGAGAAGTGGCCCTAGAACGGAGCCTTGAGAAACACCACAAGAGAGTGGGAGGAGTTCTGACGAGTGGCCGGAGACTTTAACAGAGAAGGAGCGGGAAGACAAGTTAGACTGGAACTAAAGTAGAGCATTACCAGAGACGCCAAACCAAGAGGACAGCCGTAGGAGAAGTAGTTCGTGATCTATGGTGTAGAAAGCGGCAGAGATGTCGAGAAGACAGAGACATGAGACTTGCTGATGACTTACAGCAGAGACCAGTTTATTATACAGAGAGACAAGCAGAGTTTCTGTGGAGTGGTGTTTAGTTAAACCAGATTGGTGGGGGTTGAGGAGTGAGTTACAGGAAAGGTAGCAAGTGTGAAGAGCCACAGCTTCTCTTTGTATCATTGTTCGTTACCTGAACCGTTTTCTATAAGGTTCACAGCAATTGTTATTAAGTTAGTTATGTCTCGAGTCCTTCCACTGTTGAAGACCTGGTGTGTCGGTTGTGTTCGTTTTGTCAACGGGAAGGTATAAATGTACACTGTAGTGTAAATATCAAATTTAGTGTTATCATACCTCTATTGAGCCTTTCTAGTTGTACTAGATAAATTTGAGGAAGGCATTCTAACAATTTACTTACGAAATTGATTAAACAGCCTCGCCCCGTCGTCTTACACTGTTAGACTTTTGTAACAGGGGTCATGAAGCTACACATGTCCATTTGGAGCGGCGATAGTTGGCGCCACATTCGACTGTTGTGGCTGAGTCAACGTCGCCGTTGTTTGTGGGCCACAGGCGCACAGCTCTCGCTGGAGAATTTGGCGGAACCGCTTCCGGAAAATGAAATAGACGAAGAAGTTCAAGTTGGAGTTGAATACCTCGAGGATGTTGCTGAAATGGACGAGGAAGAACAACGTCGACGGACATGGCTGTCTTTGGTATGTCGATGTGACATACTGGACGATTAGTGCCGGTGTATTGCACATCACGAACACGACGACGATGATGATCATGATGAGGGTTATGTTCTGCTCGTGTTTCTCACGATCCGAAGTCCGACCGGAAGTCAGCATCGCGCTTCGTTTCCGGTTGATGCGTCGGTAGTGGACGATAAGACCCAGGTTGAAGGTCGTGAGGAGAATGAGCGGTAGAAAGAAGCTGAAGATGTAGTAGCAGATGTCCAAGTAGACAACGTTGTAACCGTAACTGCGGCCGAAATCCGTTCTTTCCCAAGGTGGCTTTCTGGGACGAGCGACGGGTAGAACGCGGTTCTCGAAGAAGCGTGGAATGTTGTAGACGATGGAGAAGACAAAAACAGCGGCCAGGCGAATGCGGGTCCCACGAAGAGTGCAGAAGGTTGGGGCACGGTAGGGCAACGAGACGGCGATGAATCGACTGGCTGCGATGAGAACCGTCGTCCATATAGTTGCCGTCTGGCCGATGAAAACGAGTTGGTAGCTGAAGATGCGGAGGTGGGCGAAATGATAGGGCGTCATGGCTGCCCTGTAGTTGATGGCCGACGGAAGCGTCGAGGCTATGATCCAGCTCGACAGGAAAAAGATGTCGGCGAAGGCGAGCGAACGAAGCAACAGCGATATGACCTGCGACGTCTCTCGATCGCGGCTGAGAACGGCGATGGAGAATCCATTGGTGACGATACCCGTTATACATAGGAGACCGGATAAAATGCCCTTGATGTAGAAGCGACTGGCCAAGACGCAGTCTATGTCAGTTACGTTGTTGGCAGGAGGCGATCCAGCGGCCGAATCGTTCCAGGAAAGGTTGAACCAGAGATCGTCCATTTTCGAAAAATATTTTGACTACTTTGAAATGAGTGAACGAGTGGCTGATAATTACATGATGATGATGACTATGACCGTATGACGTCTGGTCGATTTATTCCCGTTAACTTCTGAACACACTTACATCCATATAACACGTTAGACAGACATTATTTGTTATATCTCGTAAACAATGAAGACGGAGCTCTAAACATAATTTCCACTTTTTAGCAGCCTAGGGTTTGTTTTACGACGACTAACGACTGACCATGGACGAAAAGATTCGTTCTGACAGAAATTCTCGGTCGTTAAAGTTACGTAGATGCACGTGGCAAGATGAAGACTCGAGTAGGACGCATGTGCAGAGAGATATAGCGATTCACACGAATTTATTCATTTCTGTTCCGTCTGGAACTCAGCGTCTGCGAGAAACAGAATGGTAAACAAAATGCAGGATAATATATGTCTTTGATACTCCACTGACTCCAGCGTCTATTTATATGTAATGGACAAAGTTAATCAACTTTAAATGAACACTGATGTAAGGCCGTTTTATTTTCGGAATAAGTTATTAGTCAAAAGAAGGCACATAGTTTAAAATCTAGGTCCCAGAACGGATCTTGTTAATCGTTTGGATGAACCATGCATCCAGTCCACCAAGTGTTAAAAAGGTAGCATCACGTGAGGGATAACAGAGGGAGAAGATGATGGAAAATGTTGAAGTCAGGTAGGTTAATTATTATTACCTAGATATCTATTATTATTTGAGGCTGTTCAGAGTTCCATACATGCGTGATGTGCTGCATTGGCTCCCTGTCCCGTAGCGTATCTGCTACAGGATTGCTCTTCTGTTTGCCGCTGTCTGTTAGGCTGTGCCCGGCCTATCTGTGTGAGCTCTGCCGCCCGATCTGTGATTCAGTTGGCCGGTGTGCTGTTCGGTCTTCTTCTGGGGAGAACTTTTAGTCACTCTGGCTCGCTCCACAATTAGGCTCAGCAATAGAATGGTCTTCCATTATAGATTCGCCTACTCCCCAGGGGTAACACATCTGTTTTCTACAAGCTGCTCGAGTCTAATCTCTATTGCGCTTCTGAGTAGGATTCTTGAAGGAGCGCTATATTCAAGTTCCGAATGAATGAATGAATGAATACTCAGGGACAACACTTCTGTCGATCACTCGGTCACGCAGTTTATTTAAATTGTCTGAGTATTTGGTAGGATTATCACAGGAACTCGTATAGGCTGAGTAGAAACTCATGGTAACACTTCAAAGATGCTAGGTATTTAAACACTTAAACCTGGACACATCTGACACAGGAGTGACGGTGTTTACTTTGTACAACTTCCTACCGCAAGCGTATACCACATTACAGCATACATGTGGAGCCCAGGGTCATAATATGGTCGTTTGCTCACCGTGTGGATCACTCGCGTGGGGTTATAAAAGAAGGGTGAGAATCGAACATAAATTCCTCCCAAGAATCTCAGTCGGCTGCTGACAATAGAATAAGGTCGTTCTACTACATCGAAGCTCTCCTCTATCCAACATTCTTTTTCCTACACATGTGCACCTGATATTGGATATGGCAGTCCACATTCACATATGTGTACACGCAAACACACACCGCTAAGTACAAACTAGCAAACCAGCGTACAAACTTTATAATCACAACTACAACTGTCTGCATGTACTTGCTGAACTATTTCCTGCGGCTAGCCGTGAAGTAACTCTCGGCGATTTTCAGGTTAAACAGAAAATTTCCGTAGGGTTATCGGATTGCGGAAATTTTTCGGTTGGCTAACTTCGGCGGCCTATAGCAGCGGTTCTCAACCTTTTGGGACTCAAGGACCACTTATAAATTTGTGTCTCGGTCGCGGACCACCACTAAAAAGAGTGCCACTGGCGCTCATATGCGACCCTATAAAATAATAAATTTATACAAAATTCTAGTATAAAATAATAAACTTGATAAGATTAAGTATTTTACTTATTATTTACTATTAATTTTAATAAATGTTTAAACAAAAAAAATTAAAACTTGACAGAAGTAATCTGTGGTAGCATGTTTTTAATTGTAAAAAATATTAATTATAATAGGCCTAGCTCGCGGACCACCAGGCAGATGGCCGCGGACCACCAGTGGTCCGCGGACCACAGGTTGAGAACCGCTGGCCTATAGGGTATGTTTTGAAGCAGCGGCTGTTATAATACTTTGCTCTTTCACACTGGCGGTCGGATAAGGTTTCGAAGAGTGATGGTGGGGTAGGGGCAAATTTGAGTTGGTCAAGTACAGTATTCTCTATAGCCGGGGAGGGTCGGACTGCTTCCGAAGGGCGTGCCATATATGTGGGTGAAGTAAATTCGTTATTAGCTTATTTGCTTTCCAGTATTAGTGACTCAATTTCAATAGCATTAATCTATAGGCCCTAATTACAATATTGTGGAGAAATTAATCTGGAATTACATTATTGTGGAGAAGTTCTTATTAACTTTTGAATGGAGCCAATCCTTCCAGCCTTCCACTCTCATACTATTATGTACACTATACAATGTACACATGTATATCAGGGGTGGGATAATGGGGCCCGCGGGTCAGATTTGGCCCGCCAACACTTTTATCCGGCCCACACAATTCTTTTTTCACTTACTATTCCGGTCTCGTCTTTCATAATAGCTATGGACTATGGGAAACTTTAATACATGTTCACAATTGCATACATCAATAGTAACAGCCTGTATTATTTAATTTTAAATAAGGGTTAGTCGTTATTAAGTTTAACATTTGTCACCCGGCCCTCAGAATATTTGTGAAGTTTAATGTGGCCTACTGTGCAAAAATTTGCTCACCCCTGCCTTAGAAGATCTAGTTCAAACTCACGAACTCCTCTCCATCAGCTGCATTGGTTTCCTGTAGAATTCAGAATTAGATTTAAACTAGCCTGTTGGACCTATCAAATCCTCACAATGTACACTCCTTCCTACCTTCAATTACTACTCTCTCCTTACATCCCACCACGCAGGCTGGGGACTTCGGTTATGGGTCTTTTGGTTGAACCTAGGTGTAGCACTGCCAAGAGCTCTCGTGCATTTCGTGTTGCAGCCCCTAAGGAATGGAACCGACTACCAATGTTTATCCGTTGCTCGACCTCTTCTTCTTCTTTCAAGAAATGCCAAAAAACTCACTACTCACTTTCAAGTACCTGGATATCTAATTGCTCTTCATCTGGCGACTGACTAACCGTGCCTCAGATTCGCATTTCTGTGTGACTGCGCGCGTTAAAATGTTCATGATAAATAATTAACAAAAATAGCAAGAGAAGAAGAAGAAGAGTAGTACCTTAAGCTAAACACATTGCTAATCTTACCCGTTCTTCTTACTTTCACTTGAGACGGCTTAGAGCAATCCGACGCTCTGTCTCCTCCTCCGTTTTTACCACTATCATCCACGCCTTCATCTGCTCCAGAATTGACTACTGTAATTCTGTTTTGATTGGGCTGCCAAAAGTCCGTCTTCCCCCTCCAGACTGTTTTAAATGCTGCAGCCAGATTAATAGCCCGACTTCCTCGCTGGTCTCATATTTCCTCTTTCATGTTCGATCATCTTCTTTGGCTTCCCCTTACTGCTCGGATTCAGCTGAAGGTTCTCACTTTAGTCCTTCGGTCCTGTACAGGCTTAGCACCCAAGTACCTCTGTGACATTGTTCGTCTGCCAATTTCAGCTACTTCCCTCCGTCCATTGCGATCGCTTAATCGACATGATCTTCTTGTACCACGAGCCAGGACCTCTATGGCCAAAACTCGAGCCTTTTCTTGCATTGGTCCTGCTCTATGGAATCAACTTCATCCATTGACACGTGCCTCTTTATTAGTTGGTGGCCCAAGTGCCTCGTTCCGCTGTCTTAAAACCTCTTTCTATTCACTGGGTCTTTCGCACTGGGAGCGCCTCTGATTAGCGAATACTGTGAGAGGCGCTTTATAAATGTTTAGATACAATACAATACAATACAATAAGCTATCCCTGAAGCAGCCATCGTTATGAAGTGTTAGCGACTTCATTTTCTTAGCCTCGGCATATGAGGGCGGGTGGCCACTCCTCTCCCTCGCCGTCTCATCTTTCCACCGACAGTGTACAGTCAGTGTGCTCATTAGAGTTGAGTTTGCATGAAGTGCAGGTGGAGCAGAAATCTCGAACCAAATCTCAGCCCTGGGGGATCGCGCTAGAAGCGTGGTTGGTATTCACAAGTGCAGAACCACCAACTTGATCAGCAGCTATCGTTAAACTTTGATCAAATTGAATGGAATATATATAGCCGCTGTAGCCTACAAGTAAGGCGTAGACAACGTTGCACGAGTCTGCGAACAATGCACTAGACCGAGCTCGTGTCTTAGCCTCTCGAGTGCCACGCGCGGGAGATTGGCTGCTAGCTCTTCCGGTAATTGCACTGGGACTCCGTCTATCCGATGACTTGATACGGATCGCGGTCTTAATACGATTCGGAACCACACTGTAGGACCCACATCTGTGGTGAGAGAGTCGACGCTAAAGAACTCCAAGTTCTGGTCTGCCAAAATATGATGGCATACAACAACGACACAACATGCTGAACGATATCATATTAAGATCGTTTGGCAGAGCAGACATCCCATTCTCAGAAGGAGCCGTTTGACCTCACCAGAGAAGATAGCAACCGACCAGACAGCGTGACACTTATCCCGTATCCCGTAGTCATGCGGAAGGAGTCTCACTTGGGATGTGACCATTTCAGACATAGGCCCTATTCGCAGCGTCACATCTGACACTAACATCAACCAGAGCAGGTGAGGCCGCAAGCCGAGTAGCCGC
>OY744604.1:57468772-57551350 GCA_963556255.1 Allolobophora icterica
TATAGCCCAATCATAGTCAAATGTTGTTACTGCAAAAATAATTGTTTCTCGAAAACATTTGGCGACCCACTTGCCAGAGCTTCGCGACCCACTTTTGGGTCGCGACCCACAGTTTGGGGCACTCTGATTAAGATGACTGTAACCGTGGATGACTGTAACCTTGACATGTTTCTTATTTTAGCACTGTACCTGGCATATCGAAAACTGTTATCCGGCCTAGCATGAATGTCTGGACTTCTTTACGTAAACCGACTTAAAACACCAGTGCTGTCAGCTCTGAGGTTATAATCACTGATGTCTGGAGATCTCTGGTAGTTGCCAAGATTTTAAGAAGGGAACCTTATTAAAAATCCCTTCCCTTTTCAAGACGGGAACCTGTTTAAATCTTTGGTTGTAAATCCAATAGTCGGTTTTAATGGTCGACTTATAAATGTTGGGTCGGACCTTTGGGTGAAGCCTACACACGATTTCTCTGACCCGGAAATCATGCATCCGATAAGACTACAATGTGTCAATATCTTGGGAGTGGTGTTGGCCGTTTACTGTGAAGAGATCGTGGGGGTTTCAGAATGCAGGGCTTTGGTTTAATGCTTTGATTCAGGGGTGGGCAACATACGGTCCGCGGGCTGGGTCCGGCCTCTGAGAACCTATGGACAGGCCTTTGACATGTCTCTTATTTTAGCACTGTACCTGGCATATCGAAATTTTTTATCCGGCCCTACATGAATGTCTGGATTTCTTTACGTAAACCGACATTAAAACATCTGTCAGCTATGGCGTTAATAGCACACCAAGAAAATTGATAAATTGTACAGACTAGCAGTTTTATGTATTTTTTAAAGTGAAGAAACTTGAAACATATTTTGTTTTTTATTGTAGTGTTATTTTGTTAATTATTGCAGATAATTATTGTAGATATAATTATGTTTTCATCATAAAAAATATCTTCATATACTGTAAAATTAAACTAAAGTTTCACCGTAACGGCTATTCCGAAATATTTAGTTAGAATAATATCAATATTGTCTCATCTTCTGGAGAAAATGAATCTGCAAAAAATTACCCCACTATTGGCATACGGCCACTGAACTGTCCTTGAAATCTTAGGGCGACCTTCTGTTAAAAGAAGTTGCCCATGCATGTTGAACGTGTCCTGCAAGCTGATGAGCGTAAAGGTGGCTGACCCTGCATTGCGACTTTATGAGCGTAGTCCAGACGGTAATTGATAACTTACAACTGTGAATTCCTAATGACTCGTCCTCTGTGGTGCGTTAGCTCATGTCACTAGCACATCTCCTTCGAAGTAAAACCGGAACCAGGCTAGTGACCGCTTGCAGCACAAGAAAGCTTAAATCCCTCTCGACGTGACGATCTAAACTAGCGTTATTTCTCATTTATTGGACCATCCTTCTGGAGCAGAATTTCATTACATTGACGTACTGTTGTCTTTCATTCTATGCAGCATATATTTGCAAACCCGTCGTAAAACGCAGTTATTTAGATCCGTTATAGATAGTCATAGGTGCCGGTGTCGCGTGACAGACTATCCCCCCTAAAGCGTATCCCCCCGGATGGAATAAACCGGTTTAGAGTATCCGGTGGGATGAACCATTCTATCCCCCTCGTCATACGCATCACGATAGCCTCGACGAAATTACAGTCAAAATCACCAAAAACAAAGTAAATTGATTTCAGGTCGACGTACAAACTAAAGATACGCAATTCAAAATTTTTATGTGTGCAATAAATCCAAACAGTACGACTGCATACACTTAGAAACCGCCAAAAATGCACACTAAACCGAATACTCCATTTCGCTAAGGGGGATACGCATGTATGGGGGATACTCTATTTCGTGACACCGGCTGTGCAGCGCTCGTGTGAGCTCTTCAAATTAAGTGTATTGATGCGTACATAGGCCTACATTATGTGCGCGTCTGTGTGCGCGTCTGTGTGTGTGTGTGTGTGTGTGTGTGTGTGTGTGTGTGTGTGTGTGTGTGTGTGTGTGTGTGTGTGTGTGTGTGTGTGTGTGTGTGTGTGTGTGTGTGTGTGTGTGCAGACGCTTAATATAGCGCCTTTTTTGCATTTCAAAGCCTTGAATTAATCTACTAGATAGGAGAAGGCGGTTTCTGAGACGGTTTCATATTTACTGAAACGTAGCTAGCATGCTGTGCATACTGATGTATTTTAGAATTTATATAGCTTCACGGCCACCTACGCGGCTTCTAACAACTCGACAGCAGTTAGCTGCCAATGGAGAGAATTGGTTTCCTTTGCCTTCAAATTGTATTATTTTCAGATTGGTCTGAGAACATTTGTTTTCTTTTATGCTCTCTCAATTTACCATTTCTTCCTTGTCTGACATGTCTTGCTATTTCTCATTCCTTTTCATCACTTGCGAGGACATGAGTCTAACGTTTAAATTATTAGGTTGTTTGAGTACCCTTATTGCACTTAGCATCTGAGATCGGTTAGGCATTCCTGTTTAATGTGGCCAACTAATGTTAAGCACTTGAAGATAAGAAACGAGACAACTTGTTTTTTTACATGATTTACAACAAAACTGACAAATCCTGCATTAAGTCCACTTGACTTGACAAACGAAATATACTAACAAATTCTAATAAAGACTTCGCTATTTGACACTTACAAGTACTTTTCTACACATTTCCGAAATCCATTGTTTTTCACAGCCGCGAGTCCACAGAGTGATGGGTTATTAATTAACTATAGGCTAGTTAATTAGCTTGGTAGCTAATTCTGATTCTAATTCCTATTAATTACCAATCAAAATCTTTCCTAATTCCAATTCTAATTAAAATTATCTAATAATAATTAACTTCATAATTACCTCACAAAACTATATCATTACTTACATTTTGCTGGTGGAATTCATTGTAACCAATACATCGCAACCTATAGGGCCTATTTTGAGTCTTTGTTATTTTCTGTGACATGCGTCGAGGTAAATGCTTTTTTGCTTTTATTCAGGCAGCCGGTCAGTGAAGATGGCCACTTCAGCGTTTAAAGATGTCTTTAAAGGGAGAAAAATTATGGCTAGTTTTGGCAAGTTTGTATAAAAAATGTCGATACATTTACAAATCTGAAGGTAAAGTAAAATTTACTGGAAAATGTTTGTTTTACCAAAGCATTCTTAGCTTCTGGCAAGAAAACAGAATGAGATTTCCCAGACTTTTCCTGCAACATCAGCATCACTAGAACGAGCAGAATTTGTCGCAAAACGAAAAAAGAAATAGGCTTGAGGACAATAGCCAACTTTAGAATGTATGCATACAACTGAACTTGTATGAAAAAACATTTTTCACAGTAATAAGCATAAATTTTTATATAGACCTCTTGGATGGCAATCACTGAAATTTCAGTTGGCGTTATTATTTGAAATTATTTGTCTACTACATTGCATGTCAAACTAGTAAACTATAGTTTTGTGTTGTATTTACGTTGACATGAACAACTTATTCTAATTAATTAGTTGAGTGCTAATTCTTATTCCAATAATTTTTTCTAACAATCCTAATTCTAATGATGAAATCTAAACTAATGCTAATTCTAATTGACTGTTAGGCTACGTAACCTAAATTATCCATCACTGTTTCCATAACATCATAACAACTGAAGTAAAAATTCTGAACAAGGCAACAATTTCTTCGCAAATCTTAAATTTAGTTAATAACATACGTTTCAAGCAGTCCACTAAAATATTTGCGCCTATACAATACTAGTAACACAATTTCACGCACATCACAAAATCGCCAAACAGGAAAGTTTATAACAAAATATATTTTCTCATGTCCTCAGTAGGAGCAACATAGAATCAAAGTCCTCAACTCTACACATGAATCCTAAAAGTGATAGTGTTAGCTAACAGCACATTGCACTGCAGCGTAAGAGATAGTCGAGAAAAGAAAGCACATCCGCTATGAAATTCACTTTAGCAAATTATGTAGTTTGATTTTTAGACAAGGCAACTTTAGATAGCGGGACCAACTTGGTTCCGTCTCAATGTTTCCACTGACATCCAATTGTAGGTTATGCATTGTTTTCTATTGTTTGTGATGCTGTGAAACTCTTAATGACCAGTAAATCTTTGTTCAGTGCAGTGCACATCATCAGATACAAAGAAATAGTGTGTCTTTCTCGGTAATCCGACCAGTTTCCGAAAATGTAGGTTGCATACAATTCTATGTTTTACAAACCGAAAGCTCATTTCCAATGTGTTTACATGGTAAGTGCCGCTAATTAAGCCTAAAATTGCTGTCAAATGAAAAAATCCCTTGCTTCGATTGATCTACGTAGGTGCAAGAAGGACCAAGAAAAAGAGGAAGAAGAAAACACTACATCAATGCCATGCATGGAAATTGCTCATTGATTAGACTCTTTTCTGAACAATTGTGTTGTGAGCTGAAGCAGTGTGGAACTTGTAGAAGAAAGACTAGGAGTTGAACATCTTATCAGTATTTTGCAAACTGATGTCAACGAAATTTAAATGCACCTGAATTCAGCGCTAACAGTTTTGCAAGTCATAATCGAATCAAAATCAATTCCGTTGTAGAGAAAATTAAAAAATGCACAGTTGCACACATGATATACGATGGAAATCTCTTCTCTTTGTCAGAGACTAAGCGTCAAATAATGCTAAATCACACTAGCACAACTGAGGGTGTGCAATGAAGACTTAACTGGGGGTCCAAACAAAGACTAGGGGGGTTGAACCCTCCAACCCCCCCCCCCAATTCCAACCCTGGCTGAAGGGATATTTTGACTGAAGTAAAACAGAACATTCGAAATCAACCGTCTCAGTTTCACACAAGGAACCGGAAGTTAATTATCGGACGCAGCGTTGAAAGGCAAATAGAATAACAGACCGAAGAGTGGACAGTTTTATAGCGCCTTTAGAAGCATGCAGATAGAAATTTAAGCCGAACACCACAGACAGAAACATGAAACAGCAATCAAGTCCCAGCAGAAACGTAAAACATTTGTAGAAAGAGGTTTTACTGCAGGAATAAACATCACTTTTCTTTTCATGATTCCTTCCGCAATAAAAGATAATGTATCTATCTGTAGCAGTTCTGGACAGTAACGATGGCTACGCTAATTAGCAGTTATAGATTATCTGTTGTTTTTCATTTTCAGTTGCTAAGCTACAGCGAGTCGCTGGGTGGACGACTCGAAGTCAGAATAGTTAACTCAAGACAACTGTCGTAATAAAATGTAATGTGCGGGTGTGATCTAGTAAGACCTAATGTGTTCTGTATGGTCGAGTTGACGTATAGCTTAACATGTGAGCCAGTGCTATAGTGTGGCTGATTCTAGAGTCTTGCTTAATCTATTCTCGAGTAATCTAGTTAGTTTAGTGTAGCTTTACTTGCTCATGTCTCTCCCGGCCTTATCTAGTCTAATTCATCAATGTCTGTGATTTTAGCGCAGGAGGCATCCACTTGCATGTTGTGCAAGACGAACGCTCGCTGTTCGGCAGAGAAAGACGCTTTATGAATGCGGTTGACTAACACTGAGATTTAATTCAAGTGAAAATAGACATTCATGCGTTAGACTAGAAGTTTCCCTCTCGTTTGAATTGGATCAATGGACAACGGAACCTCTATTATAATTATGCGCTTTAACAAATGCTAAGATCTGTGATGGACATGATATCTCTTTTGCAGCCAGTGTTTGAAAACATAGCCTATCCTATTGTGTTAGGAAACGACAGTTGTGAAAAAATAATTTTTAGACTTTGTGTATTTCGTGAAATTTTTTGAATGCCGCAATTTCATTCCTATGCATAACACAGTTACAATGTACGCAGTTACAGACTGCAACTGCTTAATGCAATTTACTTGTCATCTATTAACTTGGTCTATCTAACTGCAGAGGCATGTTTACACGTAGGCGTACTAGGCGCGCGCCTAGGGCCCCCAAATCTGGGAGGGCCCCCAAACGAGGGAAAACATTTTTCTAATTTTAGAATTATCTAATACAATTTGTGATGAATTTAACACAATAAAGGGGACAATTTAAGAGCTCAATTTATTCAAGTAGTATTTCGCGTTGATTGTTGATTCAGCACCAGATGTAAGTTTTTTTTACTAAAGTCATTAAATCAAATAATTTCATATTCCTTGAAAATAGCTTCTATAGCTAATCATAATTACAGTGACAGTGTCAATAAAACTCACGGAAACCGCTTCAAGTTCAGGTTCAACTGCGTGGGTCTTTGCAGAGCAGCACATGATAGGGCAAACAGGGTAAACACAACCAGAGTCTCAGACTCTCAGTCTACAAGTTCAAAAGGGCCCCCCAAAATGTTTGCGCCTAGGGCCCCGTTTCCGGTAAACGCGCCTCTGAGTCTTACTGTCAATGATTAAGAAACACTTTGAGCAAATGCTACAATGATAATGCTCTTACGTTCAGTACATCATGAAGAAGCAAGCTATGCTCTGTATATCATTTCGCTCAGTTTGAAATCAAAACAACAGATTCTAGTTCTAGAGGTTTCATGTCAACGTATTAAAACGTTAGAAACATTCATCGAACTTCAGTGAAAGTTTTTCTGTTTAAAACTGTGGTAAAGTTTTGCAAAATTACAAACAAACTACAACGACAGATGTTAACTAAAACTTAAGCATATATAAGGTTCCCGGTTTGAAACGATCCCAAGCCAATCGATTATGAATCTGTCCAAACCGTTAGTTTGAAATTCAAAAGGCATTCCATGTATACACATGCTCTCCATTGATGTTGTTAATTGTTAATGCGTTCTTTAGATTCTTAGAATCTGAGCGTTGCTATATTACTTTAGGCCTGTTAGGCCGGTCTTAATATATGATAGGCTATATGGATAGGACAGACGAGCATCTGATGAAAACGCCGTAATCACATGTATATATATATATATATATATATAATACAAACGATATATTTTAATTACTTATATGAGCAGTCATTCATTATTAATGGGCCCTGTCATGTATGCTAGAAGCTACAAGATATTCCTCTCATTTCGTTCAAGTCCTCATAGACCAGTTACTTTAGACATGCACTTATAAGTAACTGTACCCCTCATTCGGGTTTATGAGGCTGTTGTAGGTGTAGTCATGGAAACGTTGGCTATTTACAGTTTTACACGTTGTCGGGTAACTCAGTGCAGATGATACAGTTGTTGTTGCTGGCTGTGACTCAGTCGACGACGACGACGATGATGATACGGACAGAAATTCCGGCCATCTGTCGAAACTCAGCATCCGACAAACATCAGGCTGCTGGCGTAAGACATCACACGTGATGTTCTGGACCTGGAATGAGAAGAAATCGACAACATCAAAGACAAGACCTGAATCTGAAGCCGAACGACCAGACAGAGTGCCCCTCCCCACATATTTCAGGCTCAATACTCATGACCCCGTGCGTTCGGAATTCCACGTACTTTGGCCTACTCATCAATGCCAACGCGTTTGGCCATTAAACAACACCTGTGGCGTATCTGCTAAAATAAGGATCTACACATGATCTACTAAAGTGCATTGCCTGATGGCTATAGGGCCTACTCATGATAAAGGATGTACTTGATTATGCTATAACATCTACTAATGACAATGATAATGATAACAAACTGTGTAAAAACAGAATGTACATATCAACATCGTAATTACTCTGGTCTGTGGTGGACTTCACATTGGCTCTTGATTTGGGTCAACAGACAGCTTGTGGTCCATCGAGCAAACATAAATCAATTCCTTCATACTAGGCCTATGTCTCGCTGTTCGTTTCCGCGTGGGATGCTTTTAAATCTGCGTGGTGTAATGAAGACTCAATCGAGTGTTCCATCGCTAAGAAGGAGACTGTTTGATACCCAATTGAACAGGTATATAGACAACCTGTATCTTTTTTATACGGACAAAACTTATCAAGCTAGAATTACTTTCCTCGGGCACCATCGCTGTACCGGTTATCTGTGCGTCTAATGGCACATCAGTTAGAAAGACCTGCTCTTTCATATTAACATAATGTAGACTGAAGACTATGCAATGTTTTTTATTCGATTTGAATAGATTTGGGTGTCTATCCTCGGCTGAGATTCTGCAGACCTGTGCTGTTAGCTGTAGCCTCAGGAAGTAGGGACGCTACCTAATCTTCCATCGACTAGCGATTTGAGATGTTGCAAGCCAAAGCCACCTAGTTTTGCGTCACATATCGCATTAGCACCAGCAACTGAAAGAAAATTAATTTCCCTCGACAGGCCTTGAGGGTATGTTCCGATTGCATGTATTCATAAAATATTATCTAGCTATTATAGCATCTTTCTCGAACCTCACATCGTTGTAGACGCCATTTATACTGTCTAAATGAATTCTTTAGCTAACCATCCGGATTTTACCGCGTAAGTTGCAGGTGGGTGCCGACGTAAGCCGAGTATTACCCTGAACGTTTAAAACTGTACTTGGGCGAATGGAATATTCAGATAAACCAGAATGTGCAACAACTCTCTTAAGTCTAAGATGATTGCTGCACGCCCTTCCAAGCCCTGATACAACCTAAATATAGCTGCTGCCAGGAGATTGCTTTTGCCGATTTGAAAGGTGTCGGCGATGCTGCCATTTATCTGGTTCCATGAAAAAATATCACGTGAGAAAATTTCACCAACCAACAAAATGGCATGGAAAATGTCTTGATGACAAACTGACATGAGACAAAATGACACGTGCAAAATGACACGATCAAAATGACACGGACAAAATAACACGATCAAAATGACACAGACAAAACTACACGGACAAAATGACATGTTTTATGTGTCCTATAGAAAACTTAACCAGTTGCCTGAAAATGGAAAACAGAGCAACATGTAACGAATATCTTAATTTTAAGCAGCCACAGGAAATCAAAGAATATAAAAGACTATAATGCATTTTGAGAAATTTGCGAAATGAAGGTTTATCTACACGATACATAGATGAATCTTATTTTTCCATTGACACGAAACGTCTTTTTGCACCTGCCTCTGTTCTACCTGATGATGTCTTCAGCACCTTTGAAAGCCTAACAGAAGAACCCGCGTATGTCGTGACCTGGATTGCATTCTAGATTATCTGGAAGACATTTTCTTTGGCCGAGACAGAAAATGGCCATTTGGAGTCAATACGCACAGGTACGTTAACACCTGCCTCAAAGTGCAATGCCGCCGAAGGTTGGCATAATGCTTTTAACAACGTTGCTGGATTTTCCCGTCCAACTACAACCAAACTTGCACGTCAGCTGCAGTAGGAACAACACAGCACGGAACTTCTACGTCGCCAGCTTCAACTTTGGTTTCATATAGGAGAAAGAAGAAGACACATGTGAGGACCAGTGGAGCTCTTCACGTTATTTTGACTGACTACAGCAATAGAGTCCGATTGATGACTTTGAGGACATTGCCAGAGTTCTATATATCAATGTTGTCTGTAGCGTTGGTTTTTGGTACCAAAAAAACTGTAACTCTTCACACTATTGTGAATGACTGCAGTAAGATGTTTTATCTTGTTAAAATATAAACTATAACTCTCACCCGACGAACTTTATATTATTTATTCATAACATTTTATTCCAGGACCTTTTGTCTCATGGGATTTTGTCAGGCCACTATTTATCTTCTGATCTTATGAAAGTTAGACGTTGGCCGATATTCGTAATTTTATCTTTTCATCGCTTGATACATGTAGTGTTATAATTGCGTCTGTGATAACTGTATAATGAATAAATGAAAACTGATTGATTGATATGCAGTTCTCTCTAGACATCATTGTTACTGCTCTTCTTAAAGATTGCTATGACGTCTTGACGTCTTACCAAATCCGTTGTCAACCCATTTCTTACTGAAGATTCTTTCTACGCTGACTTAAAGCATGACATAGTTTCCTTCTCCTTAAAAACACACTTGCTTCTTCTGAGGAGCTATCAAGCTATCACTCCATATCTAATTTCAATTTATTTCCCAAAATCTTGAAAGAGATAATTGCGAACCGCTTGAGTAGTCGGCTGCATCGCATTAACTGTATCTCACTACGAATCAACCTACCATATGTAGATACCATCCTAATGAAACTGCACCATTACCGTTCATAATCATATATAATCAACTTAATGGAGAAAGGCAGGGAAAGCTGTTCTCACATAACTTTATATTTCTGCTGCTTTTGATGTCGTCGATTCTGACATACTCCTTCATCGCCGTCAACACTGGTTTGGACTTTCTTGACCTGCTCTCAGCTGGTTTGCATCTTATCTGCACCCTAGTTAACTCAGCAGCTGATCTCTCAGTTTTATCTGACTGAAAACTATAAAGAAGCTCCATCGAAGATATTCATGTGCGCACTATAAATCAGCCAATCCCAACGGGTTTTACGACAGGCCTTTTCCTGTGATTCTCTCATACATTCAGATAAACACACCGTGGCAAAGTTACTAACTGCAGTGTAACGGAATATCTTTCCACGTGCCTAGCAACCATAAACGCCGGTCTGAACCTATCTGCACGACGTGATTATTACTACTTCACCGATAGAGTAGAGGAATTGTCTCATAGACACGTCAAGAACAGGCGCGTAACAATGGACAGGTGCCCCTCGAAAGCACTTGCTTCGACAGAAACGAAAAGCGCGCTAACTCTCTCCAGCGTCTGATTAGATGGAAGCGTAACTAAAATGTTTATAATCTAAGGTCAAAAAAGCTATTTAGACAATGGGCCTCTAAGCGAAACGGTCGCTCAGTGGAACAAATACCGCCGGCAACAGGTATGAAAGAGATAAGATAAGAGAGCGTTTGCATATATCGTTACGCAAAAATAGAAATTCCTTTAGTTGTCTGTTTTCTAGTTCATCTTACAATATTTTATTCTTTTTCTACATCTGTGACAAAAATCCTGATGTAAATAATTCGATAATATAATCAGGTGACGTTCAATTAAATCTTTCTCATTCATTCAAATACAGTACATCCTAGGCTAACTGATTATAGTGCGTACATACATACTGCATACTACAGTGCAGTCCAATACCGTAGGCCTATGGTACACTAAAATAGGGAGTGAGGCCATAGAGTCCAGTGCAGCACATTATATATTAAAATGCAGTACAGTACAAGCTATTCAAAAACAATTCAAAACATCAAAATAATATACAGTCGGCCTTTAGTGAGCTCAACACGGTACAGTTGAATAGATTTACAGCTCATACATTGCAGCTATGCACTACAGGTGTGCAGTGCAGTCCAGTAACACGCGACATGTATGTAAGTGTGTATGTATATGTGTGTGTGTGTATATATGTATGGGTGTATGTCCGCGTGTATGTATGTATGTATGTATGCATGTATGTGTGTTCATGTATGTATGTGTTTATATGTAAGTATGTATGCATGTATGTGTGTATATATGTATCGGTGTCTGTATATATATGTATGTATATATGTACGTATGTATGTGTATATGTATGTATGTATGTATGTATGTATGTATTTATATATATATGTGAGTGTGCATATGTATGATCGGGTGTATGTGTGTATGTATGTATGTATATATGTGCGTATTCATGTTTGTATGTAATGTATGTATGCATGAAGACACTTAATATTGCGCCTTTTAAGTACCTCTAACAATTTGCAGATTTGTGCTGCAAAAAACCAGAGGTATTGTATTGTATTGTATTGTATTGTATTGTATTCGGATATTTATAAAGCGCTTCTAGCGGGAGGGCCATTCAGAAGCGCTCCCAGTGCGATAAACCCCGAGAGAAAAAGCAAGTTTTAAGAAAGGTAAAAGAGGAAGAGACGCTACCTGAGAGAATAGAAGAACGAACAAACGGAGGAAGCCCATTCCAAAGAGCAGGGCCAATGGAAGCAAACGACCTAGATTGAGCCAGTGAAGTCCTGACACGGGGAACGAGGAGGTCCAAACGGTCAGATGAACGAAGAGGACGAAGAGAAGCCGCAGAGTGAGGGCGATGAAATAAGTCACATAAATATTTTGGAGCGAAACCAAGCTGAGCCTTAGAGACAAGGATGAGGACCTTAAATTGGATGCGGGCAGAAAGCGGGAGCCAGTGGAGTTCTTCTGCCATAAAGGTGGTGATATGAGAGAATCGAGGAAGACGGGCAATTAATCTAGCAGCAGCATTGAGAACGGACTGAAGAGGAGCAAGACGGACTTTGGGAAGACCAATGAGGAGGGAATTGCAGTAGTCAAGTCTAGAGCAGACAAATGCATGGACAATTGAAGTGAAAATTGGAGATGACAGAGAGCGACGGATAGCTCTAAGGCGCCTTAGGTGAAAATAGGAAGTGCGAGTGAGTTTGGAAATGTGTTCAGTAAAGGTGAGAGAATTGTCAAGGGTCACTCCTAGATCACGAACGCTAGACGAGAAAGTGAAAAGTATGTGTATGTGTATATGTATGTATGTATGTATGTATGTATGTATTTATATATATATGTGAGTGTGCATATGTATGATCGGGTGTATGACACGGTACAAAGATGTAATAGGAGACTGTTCAGTGTTCCTGGGTGAAAGTCTAATGCATTGGAAGGCACGATGGGCTAGACTTGATTTGCGAAGCGCGGCACCTGAATATATCCACAGACCGCAGAGCGCAACTAAAGCCGATCCACTGATTTGGTAACAGAACACCATTGTGTATGACGTGGCAGTGCCGACAATGGAATCAAGTATCAGTATCGTGAAAGCAATGCGCTATGCAACAGGAAGCCTGTAGCATTTTCACATGTGTTCAATTACATACGAATGTTTGAGCTGGAACTCACGGCGCAGCTTTGAGTAATAATGCACTACAATACAATAGCCATCGATATAACACGCAGCTGCTATAAAACCGCAATTCACAGATTCTCAGAAAGTATTTTTAAAGACCGAGGCTGCTTAATTTTCTCCTTTTCAATGCATCATTGACCCAAAAAGAAGGTCGAACAACCTAGTCAAACTAGTCACTGTTCACGAGAGCTGAAGGCCAAAGACAAATTGATTGCATGCGAGTTACACTACACTTCCGGAGATATGAGGATCACCCGTCAACATATTTCGACAGCACAAGCTCACATGACAAGAAGGAAGCATCACTCGCAATTTCTACATTGGACCTAAAGTGTCAATCCGATATAAATATCAATTTGTAATTGCTAATATCAACGAAAGAATCTCGAAGCAGACACTGGACTGGACCCCGTCGGGATGGAAAAGGAAACGCGGGAGGCCGAGAAAGACCTGGCGAAACACGATCATACAAGATTTGGACGACGGCGGAATGACACGGGAAGAGGCTAAGGGGGCTGCGGAGGACTTAATGACGTGGAGGAGCTGTGTCGCCCGATGCGCGTGGAAGGACTAAGGTCTAAGGAATATCATATATATATATATATATATATATATATATATATTTGTTATTTATATTGGAGAGCTTTAATTTGATAATACATTGCCTTCATGATACTCATACTCGTGAGCGTTGGAGAGCTTTAAAATATCACTTAGGTGAAAACAAACAGTTAACGTCACATCGATGAAGGCGGATACGTTTCAGGCAGTCGACAGTTGCCTGCCTCCATCTACCGTGAAATGCAGCAGCAACAGCAGCTAAAGCAGTATTCTAGCGGAAGGATCCATGCTTTGTCTAGAATGTCGTCGCTCATACTGTGACAGGTAGAGGAGGAACTGCAGTATACGATCTCCGTGCAACCGTTTCTTGGCCGGGGGCGATCGAATGATGAGGTCCGCTGTCTTCGCTCGACCTTCCCCCGGCGCTGACATCGATCAAACCCGGCACCTGCGTCTCTATGGTTACAGGAGCTGTCATGACCATAGCAACCAACTTCCACTGCATCTCAGCTAACGCCGCATGTTGGTCATTTATAACGACAGAAGAGTGCATGGCTATTATTTTCCGTTGAAATTTATTGGAAACACAAAACCGATGAAAAAAATAGCCTACATATCTGCAAATCTGATGAAGTTTTTCCATGATGCTAACCATAAGTCCAGATATACAAAGCTAAACGGTAACAAAATAGTTTCCGTCATTATCATCAGACGTTTAGTTCTGGAATGTTTAAAGAGATTTCAACGGCTCCCAAAATCAAGAGGAGACATTGTTGAACCTTGAAGCTTGTTTTGCTATTCATATAAACTATAAAAGAACGAAGGACTTGATTAGTTTGTGGGGCTTATTATAAAGTGGATGGACGCAAAGTTCTGTCCATCTATACGCCGTTTACACAAAGGACAAACAGTAGCTGCGAGAGGATTTGAACGATACGATGCCAAACGCCGGAGTGCATACAATGTCTACGGAAGAGTGCGCACAAAGGGTCACAGCCGACTAAGCTACCTGGATTGCGTGACAGGCAAACTAAGCTGCAGCTTTTGGCAATGCCTACGTAACTGACCTCACTAGAAGCAAGTTGATTTGATTAGACGACAGTCTTCAGGGACACTGAAGGGCACGTCGGACGGTCAGCCATCGCTTGGAAGACCGATGGGTGGCAGCAGTAGATGGGACTCTAGTGAATTCCAGAGCAGCTAGACATTTGTAAGCATTCAGATGCAAATCTGAGCGATTTAGATAATCCAGTTGCTTCGTAACCCGAGCTGACTGAAAGGATAAACGCTGATAGAGACATGTATTACAACTCACCTTACACTGACTGCATTCACGCTGTCTATAGGAAGATTCGTAAACTCTAAATTTCTAAAGCTAAGGGCTTGACATCAACTTATTCAAAAGTAATGAAAGATTTGACTCGCTATCTGTTCTTATACGCCGAGGCTGTTAAAACTAAGTCGCTAACACTACATATACATGCATGGTTGTCTTTCTAGGTTTCTGTTCGCTGTTTTCGCAGTCCTCACATTAATTTTATTCTCTCTATATATTCGATATGCAAGATCTTAATATATGCATGAACTATATGCAAGATCTTAATATAGCCTACGTATGAACTATACTATATTGTGAGGCACAGTATCAATAGGTCTATGTAATAAATTTACATATCGAAGAAGTACACAATATATTTTAGGCTGAAGTTGTCATGTATCATGAGACCATAACTGTTAATATGCTATTTGAGCTCTAAGGACACGATATATTATATTCTCATATCGTCAAATTAATTTTCCTGTCATCGCACTGTTACCACGAACGGTCAGCCTATATTTCCTGTAAGAGCAGAGTCAACTGTCAACATAGGCTGACCAGTGACCATGGTAACAGATAGTAGCAATAGGACATGGGAAATCAGTTTTACGACCTAAGACAACCATTATCTTATTATTCTAAGTACCCATTACTATGGTTGGCTTATTTAGCGTTCTTGAGCAGCGAACAAATGGCGTTAGCGTCGCCGGAAGTCACGTGTCCTCAGGTCCATTTTCCCGAGTCCCGCTGTAAACGCTTGAAGGACAAAATGGCATCCTGTTTAATCTGGCGTCTTCACCGTGGATCGTAAAATGCGGTTAGGAAGGTTTAAAGTGTAGGCTTTTATGTAGAGCTATATAGTCTAAGCGATTACGATCGCATGTCACGAGAAGGCGTCATAGGGTATCGTAACCGTGATCGTAAACTCCAAATTTATATAGCGTGACACCAGCTTATTTAAGGAGCGCTGAGTCGTGGATGTTAAGGGAAGAATCAAGTAAGGATTCCAGGAGGAGGCAGAGGAGCTGCTAAGGTTGGTTTCATTTAGGACGACGGAGGAATGAACGGATCAGGGTTAAAGTTCTTGAGGGGGTGATACTTTTAATTTGGATTGGTAAGCCTGAGGGATTTGGAGTCTTTATCGTCTCAAAACAATTTTATTAGACGAAACAATTTTATTAGGCTTTACGGTCTATTGCTTTAATTAATTTAGGCCATTAGGCTAAATGTTGTGGCTCCTAATTGATGAAAACCATACGACATGCCATTCCGTACTTTAAGTAGGACATAGTAAATAGCCTGGACAACTGAATACTAATTGTTCTTAATTAGTCAGAATCCTATATTAGGTGGGTGACAATGTATCCCTTTTTACTAAGAATATACGAGTGAAGTTCTTGCTACAGATCCTGTTGATACATTGAATCCGTAAGAGAAGCTCTATTGAAATATTAGCACGTTTAATATAGAGGATCAGAGGTGCTCGATAGGATAGTGGTTAGGGTGCTGAACTGTCAATCGAGAGGTCGGGGGTTCAAATCTCCGCCAGGGCAGAAATTTGGTTCGAGATTTCTGCTTCACCTGCACCCCACAGCCAACTCAACTATGATGAGTACGCTGACCGCAAACACTGTCGGTGGGAAGACGAGACAGCGATGAGGAGGACTGGCACCCGTCCTCATATGCCGAGGCTAAGAAAATGAAGTCGCTAACACTTCATACCCATGGTTGCCTCGGGACTAACTTAAGGGACTGCTAATCTTCTCTTCTTAGTATAGGATCCAACAGCCATTATCCTTCGAAGAGGGGCTCCAAAGGTTGCCAGATGTTTGTTTTGAATTGCACACACGCATAGCTTATTATATTATCTAAGTATACTTTAGGAAGCTCTGCTGAATAAGTTATATGACACGGAATTTCAATTCAATACAAATAGTCAAATACATTAATATACGTTGCTGCATAAGACAACACAATGCAAAATTATACAATATAAAGTATTGTACAATACAATACAATACAAATTACTAGCCAATGATACAATACTTGACACAAGACAATACAATACATACAGTTCAGCCCAATTACACTAGGACTGCTGTGCGCGACAATAATGACAAAAGATTTCTGTCTTGCAAAGCGTGAAAATGACATTTGACGACGACTGACATATCTGTCCGCAGGTAACGTTGGGAAAAGTGGGGTCAGAGTACCACTGGCAGCAAATTATCTTTCGAAATAGATCAGCCACTTTAACGTAAACCAACCACTTCTGCCTCATTATTCTCAAAAGTCCACATTCGTTATATAGCTTCACAATGACCCCCCCCCACCTGATAAGGAGGCAAATTGTCTGAGGCCATTGACTCATTATGATTACATTAGAGTGTTTGTGTCTCAAAATATTGATGCTGCCATCCCTCCAAGTCAATTGTCCTTCTCGCCGTAAGTTTGAAACGACAGCTAAGGGCAGCTGATACTGTCCATAATGAGCTATCTCCTCAGATCAATAACAATACGTACGCTCGAATGAGTTGGCCTGACGCAACCGAAGGGAATTCATTTCTGATCAACACCAAGACTACGAAACCAACAGCAAATTCGACCAAATATATCTGATTACACCCAAGATAGAGATGAGGTCAATGAGGGTACCTTGCCCCTTCGACCCAATTATTTTGTTGTGCCAACTTCCTTGAGTCCTTAAAGCGCTTAGATTACAGCAACAGTACTGTTGCTGATGCTATATGCATTGTGCAATGTAATGCAGTGTAGAGAATTTACTTAAATGCCTTGTAGTATAGTGCAAGTACAATTAGTTGCTTATACCGCAGTCAAGTAAGAATAGTGTAGTTCAATTATTAGCGTATAGTGAAGTAGATTAAGTGACCTTTAGCGAAGTGTAAATTACCTTAGTTTAGTACAATTAGAAAGCTTAAGCGCTAATGTTGGATGCGAAGCTTGATGTACTGTAATGTGATATGATTTGATGTACTATGATATGCAGTGATGTACTTTAGTGTGCATGAAACTATGGGGTGGGATGAACGTGTTTTTGTATGATTTAATGTGATGACGCATATTAATGCCTTAAGTCATGACTAATTAGATGTGATGTAATGCAATGCCATTAGATGTGATGTAATGCAATGCCATTAGATGTGATGTAATGCAATGCCATTAGATGTAATGTAATGAAATGCCAGCTTTTCTTCTGTAATCTATGCAACGAATCTTCTAATGTGGTCTGGAAATTTCTCTAGCGCCTTCTAGTAAATTGATGGTGACATCTAAGAAGCAAAAGCTATAATCCGAGATCAGGATCCATGAGGCCCAAGGAATAAGAAGACGGGCTACAGAGGATTAGCAATCCGTATGAGATAAAATTTCAGATGGAATTTGTGTGACCTTCGATATTAATCTACTTACCAAATTGATTGAACTGCCTCTTCCTGTCGTCGTCTTAGGCTGTTATGCTTTTGTAGCAGGGATCATGAAGCTGCGAATGTCCATTTGGGGCCGCGATAGGTGGCGCCACACACGACTGCTGTGGCGGCTGAGTCAACGTCGCCGTTGTTTGTACGCTGGTGGCGCACAGCTCTCGCTGGAGAATTTGGCGGAACTGCTTCCGGAAAATGAAATAGACGAAGAAGTTCAAATTGGAGTTGAGTACCTCGAGGATGGAGCTGAACTCGATCAAGAAGAACATCTTCGACGGACATGGCTGTTTGGAGTATGACGATGTGACAACCTGGACGATTCGTGCCGGCGTGTTGCACATCACGAACACGACGATGACGATGATCATGATGAGAGTTATGTTCTGCTCGTGCTTCTCACGACCTGAAGTCCGACCGGAAGTCAGCATCGCGCTTCGTTTCCGGTTGATGCGTCGGTAGTCGGCGATCAGACGCAGGTTGAAGGTCGTGAGAAGAACGAGCGGTAGAAAGAAGCTGAAGATGTAGTAGCAGATGTCAAAGTAGACAACGCGGTAACCGTAGCTGTCGCCGAACTCCGTGTTTTCCCACACGCTGTGTCCGGGACGAACGACGGGTAGAACGCGGACCTCGAAGAAGCGTGGAATGTTGTAGACGATAGAGAAGATAAAAACAGCGGCCAGGCGAATGCGGGTCCCACGAAGAGTGCAGAAGGTCGGGGCATGGTAGGGCAACGAGACTGCGATGAATCGACTGGCTGCGATGAGAACCGTCGTCCAGATGGTTGCCGTCTGGCCGATGAAGACGAGTTGGTAGCTGTAGATACGCAGGTAATGATAGGCGACATGAAAGGACGTCGGGTCTGTCGAGTAGCTGAAGGCCGACGGAAGCGTCCAGGCGATGATCCAGCTCGACAGGAAGAAGATGTCGGCGCAAGCGAGCGAGCGAAGCAACAGCGATGAGATCTGTGACGTCTCTCGATCGCGGTTGAGAACGGCGATTGAGAATCCGTTAGTGACGATACCCGTTAGACCCAGGACGCCGGACAGAATGGCGTGAATGTAGAAGCGACTGGCCAAGACGCAGTCTTTGTCTGAATCTGCAGTTAGGTTGTTGGCAGGAGGCGCCCCAACGGCCGAGTCGTTCCAGGAAAGGTTGCTGATTGTCAGGGAATCATAAGAGACTTGAAGCTGGTCGTCCATTTTCGGATAATCTTCTGACTACTTTGAAATGAGTGAACGAGTGGCTAATAACTATATGACGATGATAATGACTGCGACGTCTGATAGATTGTTTCCCGTTAGCTTCTGAACACGCTTACATCCATCTAACACGTTAAACAGACATTATTTATCATTTCTCGTAAAGAATGCAGACTGAGCTCTAAGCATAATTTCCAGTTTTAACGGCCTAGGGTTTGTTTTGCGACGACTAACGACTGACGATGGACGAAAAGATTAGTTCTGACAGAAATTCTCGGTCGTAAAAGTTACGGAGATGCACGTGGCAAGATGAAGACTCGAGTAGGACGCATGTGCAGAGAGACTTAGCGATTCACATGAATTTATTCGTTTCTGTTCCGTCTGAAACTCAGCGTCTGCGAGAAACAGAATGGTAAACAAAATGCAGGATAATATATATCTCTAAGAAACCTGCTTCTTTTTATATGTAATGGACAAAGTTAACCAACTTTAAATGAACACTGATGTAACGCAGCTTTGTTCACGGAATAAGTTACCAATACAAAACAACACAAAAGAAGGCACATAGTTTATGATGGAAAATTAATGTCGGGTAGGGTTAATTAATTACCTAGATGTTTATTATCGCTCCTTTAAAGTAGCCTAACTAAGGACAGCGCCGACCAACAGGGACGTCATTTGGAGGCCAGGGGAGATTTGCCCCTCTCCTGATTTTTGAAAAAATGAAAAAAGGATGGAACAAGAAAATGAGGAAGAAGAAAGGGGTTAAAAAAGAAAAATTAAACTCAAATTCAGAGACGTCATTTAGCCAAGTTCCCCCGAACATGCGTGGCAATCCCGGGGGACCTAGGGGGACAAGACCCCCATTTTTAACAGTGGGTGACACAGTATACAGTTGTCCTCCCCCAAATTTTGAAGAAACACCCAAAAGGGTCAACACATTTTTTTCACCTCTTTTTTGACCAGATCAGTTCAAATGTGTGTCTTTTCCTCAACTGTCAAACAAGATCGCCGCCAGTGAGTGCCCTCCCCTCCCTGAAAAAAGCTGAAATGACGTCCCTGTCGACTGGGTCGACTTAGTTGATGTTAACTGTAGTTAAGAACTGAAAGTGCACGAGGAAATCAATGCACAGTTAACTAGAAGAGATATTTCTATAAGCGAATGCACACATGTGAAGCCCAGTGTACGGATTCCCTTCCGTACACTGGGCTGCTCAGAGTTCCTGGATTATTATAAGGGGCCACATTCCTGTCGATCACTTGGTCACAAAATTTATATAAACTGTCTGAGTGTTGGGAAGGATTATAATCGCAGGAACTCGTACGTAAGGGCTGAGTAGAAAGTCATGGCCACACTTCAGAGATGCAAGGTATTTAGACACTTATAATAATAATATAATAGTATAATAATCTTCGTTTAAAAATATCTTCAAACTGACAATAACACAGTATGATTACAAATCAGTATGAACGGATGATCACAAGTTATTACAGGAGTCGAATTTAACTGTACACGGCAGCCATGGAAGGCGCCCATCACGTCCTACATCTCATTTTAACAACGCGCCATCTCGCGAATGAACGGTTGAGTGGACTTAAATTGGGGGGGTTGCGGAAAGCGATCCCGCTACCTCTTGCTCTTCACGCCAGTGATGTTACCAAGTGCTACTCTATGGACCCCCCTTAAACCTGAATACATCTGACACTGGAGTGACGGTGTTTACTTTGTAGAACTTCCTATCACAAGCTTTCCACATTACAGCATACATGTGGAGCCCAGGGTCATAATATGGTCGTCTGCTCACCATCAGGATCACTCGCGTGGGGTAATAAAACAAGAGTCAGAATCGAACATAAATTCCTTCCAAGAACCTCTGACAAATGCAGTCGGCTGCTGACAATAGAATAAGGTAGTTCTACTACGTCTAAGCCCTCGTCAATCAAGCATCCTTTTTCCTACACATGTGCACCTGATATTGGACGTACGCAGCCCACGTTCACACCTATATACACGAATAAGCTACACACATTATTATTATGCGCATGCCTATATACACGAATGCGTACATTCATTCATTCATTCATTCATTCATTCATTCATTTGCTTTAATGTTCTAAAAATCTCTGGAATATACATGTACATGAAAGTCTAGGTCTATACATACACACTTTCAACTTCTCTGTAGCCCTCCGCTACCTTCATGCACACACACACACACACACACACACACACACACACACACACACACACACACACACACACACACACACACACACACACACACACACACACACACACACACACACACACACACACACACACACACACACACACACACACACACACACACACACACACTTTCAGATGAATACATACAATGCCATACATGCACACGTTCATGCCTACATGGATTGCTGGGCAACAGGATAGGAATAAGCTAAAAATCGGTAATAAATAAACTGATTCGCCTGAGATACCTCCCCAGCGACGATCCGATATATGAGCAAGCTGACATCCGGCTTTTTCAGATGTCTTGGGCTGTCCAGGGCATGTTTTGCATCGGTTATTACCTCGAAGAAAGAAAACTGTATACACCCTTCGGCCAATAACACATGACCGGATATTACCCAAAGCTGAGAAAGACTTTCTTGGTTAGGATGTTGCATTTTTAATTAATCGGAAATTGCAACTTGCAAACTACTAATTTACATTTACATGTAATGTACACCAGAGTGCGTTTTGTCAACTGGTTAAAATAAAGAATATGCTTACTTACATACATAAACGCGTACATTCGTATATACAATACAATACATAAATACAGTGTGTATACATACATACATGCATGTATACATACACAATACATAAATACAGACATACGTGTTGAGCCTTAAGCAGATACTAGGAATGATTCGTATTTTCTGTAGTTCTGCTACTTAGCACAGCAGACGGTAGAGCGTGGTCCATAGGAGGCCGGGTGAAACATGGTGGAGGCAGCGACTTTATATTGCCAAGTCGAATTCCATTTCGTTGTCAATTTGTTCTAATTAGAAGATCTTGGGTAAGGTCAACCGAGCTTCGATAAAAAATTAAGTTAATTGAGGGGCTTATAGGTCGTTCTAGCGAGGAATCTAAATGTCAAGACTAAGCTTACATTATATACAAATACAGATTTTGCTGTGTTACAGTTTAGACCACAAAGATCATTTCTATCATGTTAAAACTCAAACAGCAAAGACTATCAGCGTTGTCATAGTGTCATGTTTAAACCTATGGCACAAAAACCAGCGGCGTTGTAATGTTTTTTTAGCTACAACTCGGACCACAACGGCCATTAGCGTTATCGGTTTCTGTTCCCGGAATCGCAGTGACAACATTTAAGTCTCGTGCCATTAACTGCACCATCAGCCGCACGTCAATTCTCTCTCGTCTCTCAGGCAACCGGACTCTGATCTTTATTTGCCATATCTGGAAACCCATCTGACACGACTCAGCGCTCATGAATAAGCTGGTGCCCTGCGCTTAGCTTTAAAATAGTGTTTTAGAAATTTACGATTACGATTATGAACCGGTGCGCACACTGGATGGAGACCTATATATATATGTTAATCGGCAATATGTGGTCAGGCCACGTGACCCGTATGGAACGGTCGTTATCTGTCAAAGGTTTTGTGTTGGTTCTGTTGATTGATTCTACATCCCACATAATTATAGCCACATGTGAGGCCTACTTAAGTTCTTTCCACATGAAATTCGTTGTCGAATATGCCTAAAATATATAGTTTATTTGAATCGGACGAACAGATTTTAGAGCACCAAATATAATACGCCGAAGGCTGCACATGCAATGTTACCAGACTAACTATAGCCTATTGTGTTTGCGATCAGTGTCATAGTATTGTTTTGCAAAACCTTAATTGCGTCCTAGTCAGTTGGACAATGTACCGTTTCAGAATACAGCAGCCGTCGACTCCAGGCCACAGTTGACATGGTATTTACTGAGAAGCAAAAATTTTTGCTTGTAGCCAACTGTAGGCATTGTATGTTTACAATACGACAACGTTTGAATCTATGCTGCAATTATCGTGGCTTAATGACAACCGAACATTTTTACCTATAATTGTCTAGCATTGTAGCCTATTATAACACAAAAGTATTTGTCTCTAGGCCACAGTTAGCGTGGTTTAATGACAGCCAGACAACAGTTGTCGGCTGTATAGACTAACAACAATGTGCTCTATGTTCGAATTATTTTTTGAGCGTTCTGGAGCTATAGTAGGCCCTATATCTGCTACCAAGGTGTATACTCTGCTTCATGTTATTGTTTGTCACGCTATGGCTGTGTTACGGCGCAATAGAAATTGTTGTTGTTATTATTATTATCATTGGTACACGACATTATGACTAATGGCCAAGCATTTGTCCTCTCCCATCAAACTGGTCCATACTTCAAATGATCAACATATCTTGCAATTTCATTTTATAATTGCATCACCTTGTGCTGTCAACTCCTGGAGCTCTAGCGATCGCCACGACACACATTCTCCATTGCTTCCTATTCGAAGTCAGGTCCCTTAGTGCTTCCAGATTCATGCCAGTTACATCGTGAATCTCATCCATCCATTTCTTCCTTGGTCGACCCCGTCTTTTTTTCCCCTCACCACAAGCCAACATCATTTCCTTTTCTAGCCCATCAGATCGCATAACATGACCAAAGAATCCAAGCTTCAATCTTGTCGCTTTTTGTTTTAATGACTCTTCATTCTCGACACCAATCTCCACTCGTATTGATTCGTTCGTCCTTTTCTCTGTCCATGATATTCTCAACATTTTTTATAATTGCATACGCACTTTTAATTGAACGTTTTATGTTTAGCGACGTGTAACACAGTCCAAGTCTAGCAGAGTTGCATAACTGTTTAATGTCTGCTGCAATTGCATTTTATAACTAAAACCCCAAATGTAGTTGAACGTTGTTATGTTTAGACAGACGACAGATTTAACGCAGTCGAAGTCTATAACATTAACTCTTGTCACGCGCTATATAAATGTTCATGTTGCGCTCGTTTCTTTCAGTGTAGACCTACTGATTGACAAAGCCATCTGCCAGCAAAGTATGTATGTATGTATTTGAACACTTATAGGCCGTATAGCGCGTTTTAATAACCACACAAAGGTGCTGTACAGTGTAACACGGGTATCTATCTTAAAAGGTATGTCTTAAGGAAGCCTTTAAATACGCTTGCACACTTTCAGATGCTTTGTGGGTCATTATCCGAAAAGTGCAGAATCGATGTCCCATGCTGGTTTTTTGAGTTTTTTCGATAATTTCTTCAAATTTTTTTGCCTGTCCTTCAAAGAATGAGCAGATTAACATTTCCCATCATTGTTTTAGCTGCTAGATTTTGGAAATTTTGAAAAAATTACTAAATGTATACAAAATATCATTACCATCCAATGTCCGAGACGGTGTACAATGCATTAAATTAAGCTTTTACGCAAATTTATTCCATTACAACCTGTAACAAAGGTATATTATTTTGATTAATTAGTAGCTAGCATATGCAATAATTAAACATTTAGACTCATTTTCATAATATTTCTTTCTTTTTGGACCTATTTAAACTTGTCCATAGAAATAAGCATCATAGCCATCCAAATTTTTGGGAAGCCTATAACTTTTACAGAACGTACTTACTTACTAAAAGAAAAGCGTCAAGAACGAGATATTGTCAACTATTAATGGAATCACACAGATTTGTGTTGAAATTCCTAATATTTTATTTTTAATTTAAGTTTGTGTGTTCCAAATTACAAGAAAAGTAAATTTCTGCTTCATTACCATCTACTGTTGTATTTCCTGGTTTAGGTAGATTACAACATTGACAACTTGTTTTATTTGTCGCTTTTGTTGAACTGATTGAAATTACTTATCTGATGGAGTAATTCACGTGAAAATGTTTGACGGCTGTTTTAAATTTCATCATTTTGTCATTACCATTCGCGGTTGTTTTTCATCATTACCATCCGAATTCATCAGATTTTTGCTATTTTCTCATGACAGTCGCATCTTGTCTCGGATGGTAATGACGCATTGCTCAGAGTGAATTACATGCATTGTTTGTGAATTATTTGATATAAAAATAAATTGCAAGTAATTAGAATTTACTATCAACTCTTATAATGTTGTTCAACTTGTATCTAATGCATATAACATACAGTTATAGCTAATGCTGCACAGATTTTTTTCTGCAGCTGAAAATTATATATTTTTTTTTAATAATTTAGAAAAATGTCTTAATTTCTTGACACCAGACTAATATATTATTTGAAGGAAAGGCCTATTGTATTCCTACTTAATGCTGGCATCATCTACGTTTAAGAAATTGCCATTTTATAAGCACCAGAGAAATATTTCATGTTCCCGTGATTAAATATGATTACACAAAAAGGGAGGATTTCAATGAAAAAAGAGGAGTTTTGACTTTATAATTTCTGAAAAAAAAATTAACTTATGATTAAAAATATAGTGGATTTCTTTCAAATTAGTTAAATTTAACTATGTACATGACTAAAAAAACACTTGCAACCAATTTTGGGGAAAAATTTTTTTTGTTTTTCGGAGACGAAATTTGTAACATTTCGGATAATGACCCTTGTAGCAATCGGCTACACACACACACACACACACACACACACACACACACACACACACACACACACACACACACACACACACACACACACACACACACACACCTATGCACAAACTCACTCACACACACACGCACACACATACACACACACACACCTTCGGAGGCCCTGTAGCCCTCAGTAATCTTCGTGCACATACACGCTTTCTATATGTTTAGCCATCGGCTACCTTAAATGATGTCGGTCGGTGAATTGAAAACAGAGACGTTAAGTTTGTTTAACACTTTTACGACGATCTGTAATGGATTTCCAGTCGCCTTTAGTACACTCTCGTCGTTAAAGTGTGGAGACGTTTTATATATATAATTTCGCATAAAGTACCTTCACACACGCACACACACACACAAACACTCACACACAAATACACACACGCACGCACACACACGCGCACGCACACACACGCACACACACCTACACACACACACACACACACACCTACACACACGCACACACACACGCGCACACACGCACGCACACACACGCGCACACACCTACACACACAAACACGCACACACACACACACACCCACGCAGTACACACACACATGCACACACACACCTACACACACGCACACACACACACACGCACACACACACACGCACACAAACCTACACATACCTACACCTTCAGATGCTCTGTACTCTGTAGTCCTGGGTAACCTTCAGATGCACATGTGTATGCTTCAGATGTGCTTAGCCATCGGTTACCTTCAAATGATGTCGACCGGTGAGTGTAGAACAGCGACGCTGAGTTTGTTTAAGAGACGTTATTTATCACCTCGCATAAAATACTAAAGACGCATCATAAACAAGTCAATGTATAAGACGAGAAACAGAGAGAGAAATTGTGTAGTCGCTCATCTGAAGTAACCGTTGGACAGAACACTCACTGAATTGTCTGATCAGAATGCAGTCATTTTGACAGACAACGTGTGTGTGTGTGTGTGTGTGTGTGTGTGTGTGTGTGTGTGTGTGTGTAGGTGTGTGTGTGTGTGTGTGGGTGGGTGCGTGTGTGTGTGGGTGTGGGTGTGTGGGTGTGTGGGTGTGTGTGTGGGGGTGTGGGTGTGGATGGGGGATTGTGGGTGTGGGTGTGGGTGTGATAATTAAGACATGTTTGCCCTTCTGACAAGTCGTGGGCCGCAGTGAATCCGTGAATAGCAAACAGTTACATCGGAGGGCGCATTCTAACGACTCTGCTGTCTGCAGCTTTTTTTTCAATCATGCTGGATTGCTGAATCGGAGAAGAATCACGCACCCACACATGAAGGTCTTAGGTTTCAGGATAGTGAATGGAAGGACGCTCACTCAGAGGGATGCCCGAAAGATACCAACAGTCGAAAGTGATAAAGTCTTTGAATGCTGTAAAATGTGTTGCTTCACTTTCTGTTTATCGTAGCATTCCGTGGGAAAGCATCCCATGGTGTATGGCCAGGTCTATATATATATAGGCTCGGTTCTTCGTATTTCTTTTGCTTGGTTTACTTGACAACTGATTGCCAGTCGTGGGCGGCGGATATTGAGCAGAATTTCGAACGCAGAGGCGAAAGATCACAACGTGAAGGAATTGATAATCTCAATCGTTTTAGAGGAAGCGAATACCAATGTGTCTTCTCTCCAGATGGATGTAAATGCTGCTGACCTTGTGTCTGATATGGATGCGATGCCTTAATGTCACTAGGCGTTATCGGTCGGACTAGACATTTTCGGTTGTTTAGATAACGGAGACTGAAATAGCTTTCTCTGCCTTTTCTTTCTGCTTGTGCATGTTTTTTTTATTATTGTATCTTCTGTTTTCTGTCTGTGTATCTGTCTTTGTCCATCTCCCTCCGACTATAATATATCTCTCCCACCTCTCTTTCTCTATTTCTTCGCCCATTCCTTCTCTCCAGTTCTTTTCGTTCTATTTGCTCGTACTTCCTTCGTTTACTCTTCTTATCGCTTGGCTTGTCTCCCTTCTATCTTTCTTCATGCTTCTCTCTGTCTTTCTGTCCCCTGTTCCGTACCTCCCGTTATGCCTATCTTTTCTACACATTTACGTCAATGTCGCTTTATGATCTCTGTCTGTTTCTGCCTATCTCTACCTCTCGTTGTTTTTCATTCCATTTGTTTACTGATGAGTCCACACGTAATGGTAGCCACTGCACAAGACTAGTGAGCCTGATTTTATGGGAGTCTAAAAACTCCCACAGGCCATACATAATACTGTTAAGCCTGCGCACAGTCGACTATAGCAGTTCCAGATACAGTCTACATAATATATCAGTTGGAGAATATGTTATAATGAACTGCAACAGATGTTTACGAAATTGGATCCGGGTCATCCAATTCAGTGACGTTCAGCAATGTAAGATAAATTTATAATAATCCCAATGACGTTAACCTAGTTATCCTTGCTAAGTAAATGCTCAGTTGCAGTAACTTTATGAGACGGCTGCCCTATTATTGGAAGACAATTTGTGAGGAGGATTCGACGAGTTTTGAAGGATTTTTTCCGCCGAAGGGTGAAAAAGAAACAGAAATTATTTAATGAAATTCTTCACATGGCACATCGGAAATCGAGTTTCAGTAGCAATTCTAAAGGATTTGACGGGCTTCCGACTGACTAAGGCACTCAAGCTGGCACAGCCGGCTAAGACGCGTTGAGGCTAAGCCTGGAGCCACGCAGTGGGCTATCAGTCTAAGTCATAATATGACCAACTAAGTCACGAAAAGACGACACTGATGGAGAAGGAGTGGAAGAATTGAGAAGACGTTCTGAAATTGATGCCATCGTATGAGAAACGTATCATATTTTCAACTAAACAAGGGGCGTTGTCGATATGCCATTCTGCTAAGTCTTCAAGCAAGCAGTTGTAGGCCTAAGCCTTGTTTAAAACTAAACAATGGACGTTGTCGATATAGCATTCTGCTAAGTCTTCAAGCAAGCAGTTGTAGGCCTAAGCCTTGTTTAAAACTAAACAATGGACGTTGTCGATATAGCATTCTGCTAAGTCTTCAAGCAAGCAGTTGTAGGCCTAAGCCTTGTTTAAAACTAAACAATGGACGTTGTCGATATAGCATTCTGCTAAGTCTTCAAGCACGCAGCTGTAAGAATAAGCCTATTTTTAAACTAAACAATGGACGTTGTCGATATACCATTCCGTTAAGTCTTCAAGCAAGCCGCTGAAAGCCTTTATCACGCCTTAGACGAAAAGACGATTATCACAATCGGCTCTCCAAATATATTTATATTGTATTCGTCTTGTCTTGTTTCACCTTGTCTTGTCTTGTTTTGCATTGTCTTGTATTGTTTTGCCTTGCCTTGTCTTGTTTTGCCTTGCCTACTCTTGTATTGTCTTATTTTGTCTTCAACCATCTTCGATCCGAGGACTGGCCGCACCACGGAATATTTTGTTCCATCCACTTCTGTTGTTTGTTTCCTTCAATAACCGGTCGAATGATAAACCACTTATGTTAGTAATCTATGCCATTGAGGTCTTCCTTGAGCTCTTGATCCAGGAACTGTGCCTTGGATAGTCTCCTTCTCCGGACAGTCTTCACTCTTCCGCAGTGTATACCCAAAATAGGAAATCTTCCTCAGCCTGATCAGTCCGAGGAGTCTCCTTTTAACTCCAGCAATTCCAACACCTGCTCGTTTGTCTTCCTCTCAGACCATGACACCCTGAAGATAAGTCGCAAACACTTCAGTTCAAATTCGTTGAAAGTGCCTTCTCATCATTCTCACTGGTCCAGCTCTCACAGCTATCCATTGCCGCTGGCCACACAAGAACCTTCATAAGTCGTACATATCTTTGTTGCAACCAAGATGTTGCGACTTTTCATACCTGTTTCAGTGCTGTAAGTGATCCAAGGTATGGGAATGTGTCAACCTGCTCCGACCGGTTGCCTTTTTACTCTGGTGTCACATGTCGTACCTTTTCTTACTATAGTATTATAGTTTCATCCACATTAATCAATAGTCCCTGTATGCTACATCGCTACGTGCTCGGTCCAAACGATTCACAATCCCCTGCAGTTCGGCTTCTGAGCCCGCTAACAATGATGTATTTAATCTAATGCAGTATAATGACTTATATAGCAACATTGTTGTAATGCACGAGACATCTACTGATGCCTCCTCAAGTGCAACGACAGTCAGAAATTGTAAACCTTAGGAGAAGTCCAGTCGAAAATTCAATAAGTCAAGAACATAAGAAATCAGTTTGCCGTTGAAAGCAAGCTGAAACAAATGAGACTCAATTTCAGACCATATTAATACGCACAGGACTCTGAACAATTAATTCCAAAGCTTCCGACCAGAAACTAAGAACTTCAGAGAGCCTGCTGCGATGTAGCTAAGGTAATGGTTGATTGGATGTAAGTAACAAAGCTCTCTTAAGACATCCGCTGGCCCAGTTAGCTACATCAGTAAGAGCGTATACGTTGCGTCCCATACACCTCTGTGCGAGAGAGCATGCGTATCGCGGTTCGCTTCCCGGAGATGGCTTATTTCAGAGATTTAAATCTCGGGCTAGCACGGTCCGTATACGGGGACATTATATGGCGTGGCGCCTATTCAAACGGACAGCGGTGGTGAAGTATCTCATCCGATCAATTCACTGATAAATGAACAGGGTCGAGGCCATACGGTCGCTATGGAAAATCGCGAACATTTACATTTTACGACACGAGTCCAACTGTCCGCTGATCAAGTACAGGATATTTCTACGTGGAGCGAGCAAAGCTGAGACATAGCTCTAGACTTGTTTAAACACATACACACTTGTGAGCTATAAGACGTATTTTAAACTGAATTCCTTGCTCGGTGGGTGGCCAATGTGGCGAACACAAATTGAGTGCAATAATTATGCCAATATTCAAGACTTTATGTTGATATCTTTGTAAACTGTTACTTCCCAGTGCCAGGTGAAATCTTGAAAATGTCTGCAATGCTGATGAAGGTGCTAGAGAAGAGGTTCGAGAAAAAAAACCAGATGATGTGAAGAAAGACGCGTTCAACCTGGGATACAGAGCGGCAGTAAAATAATTTTGTAGATGAAAGCGATTATCAGTACGAAACTATTCGTTTGAGTCCTCCACAAGCCTAAGCTAATGCGGCAAATGCAGTGCGGCTTCGAGATGGTTTTGCAGGAGCAGCATTAGGAGCGTCTCACTGAGTCTTCTCCACGCCGCAACCAACTAATGCGGCAAATGCGGTGCCGTCTCGTGATGGTTTTCCAGCAGCAGGAAAGAAATCGTAAATAAATGCAATTAATATTTATGCCTTTGCTAACACGTGAACAACTGTTTCTTGTGCCCGTCGCCTTTTACGCCCGCTAAATGCTCTAAGACAATCAGATGCAACAGGAGACGGTATAGCAATCGTAAGATTGACACTCAATTGCATTAAATCAGACATTCTATTTCACGTCTTATATAGATGCAAACAAGATGCTGTAAATAAGATACTACAAATATATGCGCTGCAGTAAGCTACTGGTTGGCTTTGTTTGGTGGCTATAGGTGACTCCTCGTGTCAAACGTTCACGCCACCGTGATCATGAAATCAGGCCGGATGATTTGTTTTAACTGCCATGGAAACGCCACAGGAATGTTTAATCCTTTTAATAATCTCAGTCCCCACACTCTAGAGCATATAATGGCCAAGCTTCAAGCGTCTGATGCAATGATTATTTGCAGTCCTTCTACACTTTTCGCCTCCAGTGTGGTGCATACAAAAGCGCAGCTTAATCACACAGCGCATTACATTAATCGAAAACCATTTTAAGTAAAACCAGAATTAAAATCGTTATTAGTTGGAGAAACTCGATCGATTTCCGATTTGTCAGGAAAACAGAAGTCAGACTATAGTTCAGCCGGTTGGGTGAGCTCAGCACAACCTTTACCGATACTACAATCTTTGTAAAGTCCTGTGGTTCTGCATATAATTGAGGACATAAGATCACTTCGACTATCCATAAGGGGCAATAGACTTGACAAATAACCGAGGACAATGGAGATAATTTATTCGTATCCATCGCCGCCAAATAACTGATGATGATGATGATGATGATGGTGATGATGATGATGATGATGATGATGATGGTTCTGCAGTGTCTTCACTGCGTTCTCTAAAGACAAAAGAGTTGGTTTCATAGTTAGCTTTATTATAGGTGGGATATTGGTTTTCAACGCCATAGGTCAACGTTCAATCTTCTCAGCCTTGATGATATACCCTTCCGCAATGTGGGTTAGGGTTTAAACGTTTTAGCACCTCCTCTGGCAAACTTCAACCCCGTTCCCACAATTACACACAGTCACACGACAAAGTTGCAAAACACTCCCACGCTAGACAAATGTTTCTCGACAGTTGGATATCTTCCATACTGTGCAAATAGTCTTGTTTTGGTTCGTACGAACTCATGAATTCCATAAAAGCAACGTTGCACCTCACGTGACCGCGTGGCGCCGTTGAAATGCCGCTGGCAGGTGCAGTGAAGTCAAGCATCGCCCGGTCCAATTAGTTCTTCGATGCGTGAGCGACCATGCACACCACCCCGCAGGGTGTGTCCATTTTAGTCTTCCATTCTTTCGGTCCCGGTAAATTAGTAATAAGGCAAGATATTAAAATTGTTGAGAACTTTTGTCGGGAGGTCGAATGGATGTCCTTAAGGCGTGTTTACGGCTTCCGCCGGTCGGCAGGAAGACTTATTGTACAGAATTGAACGACAAGTCACAGTTCTTTTTCCTTTCGTTTTACTATTCAGCTAACAAGTTCCTAAATTATACAGTGTAACGTAATTCTACATATATGTATATTTATTATGATATAATCACTCTACGCTCTACTACTTCACCCTTTCTGTCCGAGTCCACTGTTTGGCTTCCACGATACCGTCAGTCTTCGTGACTATCGACTACCCGCTGTCATTAGGCCCTCACAGTTCTTGTCATGCCCGAATGCTGCCACTTCGATGTTCCTCGCAATAGTCGACTCGTTGCAGACGAACTTCCTCGTCGTCGTAGACGCCCTTCGTTTTAGACCGCTCTCTGTTCTTGACCGCAGCTCCGTTCTTCTACGCTCTCATGGCCTTCTCATGCTTCCTTATATAGTCTCTAACGGCTGTCTAGATTCGCCTGTTGGCCTAACTAGCGGCGGCCAAGTCTGTCTTAGCGGCAGTCAATAGACTGTCTTAGCGGCAGTCACATTTACTATTATGTCTGTATTAGCGGCAGTCAACAGGTAGGCGGTCAAGTTGGCAGTCAAGTCTGTCCTAGCGGCAGTCAACAGGTAGGCGGTCAAGTTGGCAGTCAAGCCTGTCCTAGCGGCAATCAAATTGTCTTAGCGGCAGTCAAGTTGTCTTAGCGGCAGTCAAATTGGCCGCTATGTGCCTCGGTGCCTGCAGTGCGCTCGGCCCGTGTCTTCTTAGGCTGTCGGCTGAATGCAGCGGCGCGCACAAGGACGCCCAGACAAGCAGTAGGCTGTCATACCAGTCGAGGAGTCAACTTTCCTTACATTTCCTCCCCCAGCACAATATGGCAGCCTCCCGGCTGCTTAATAATGTAACAAAATACCACCTATACAACAAAATAGTTGCGTCTTGCGATTAATATAACATGTTATTCGTTATCTTTCACTATCAGCCTACGTTCTAAAAGCATTTAGTTACGCCACCGTCCGACAAATAATAACTACAGCGTCTCAAGTGTTCATAAGCAGCAGCTATATATATTATATATTTATATATATATATATAGATATATATAATTCTCAAAACATTAACATAGAATCCAATAACAAAACTACAGTGTCCTAATCGTTCATAAGGCAGCAGCTATACACACATATATATGTGTGTAAATATATATTTATATCTTTATATATGTATTTACATATAGTTCGCAATACATTAACGTAGAAGCTTAGCCCGAACGCATCGTCCTACTATCAAACAATGAACACGTCTACATAGGCATACGTCGCCCGTTATTCTACTATTAAAATCAAATTCTCTACGGTTTATTTTCATCTACATAATTAGTTCAGTTCCGAAATGGTTATAAGGAAATACACAGAGGCATATACTTCTACAGAGTTCCTTCGCCGTCCATGAATAAAACATCGTCCTCCTCGCTGTCGACGTAGTGAATCTCAGGAGCGGGTGGAGAGGGTGGCGAGGGTTCGATTCCTGCCACTGATGGTGCAGGCGGTCCTGGCCCAGGCGACAGGCGGCGCACTCTCTCAGTAAACTCTGGTCTGGCAGGAGGTGGGCTAAGACCACGGAAAATCCCTGCGATGAGAGTGTCTGACACAAAAGGGTATCGCTGGGAAGCCAGTTCTATAAAACGCGCCAGACTCATGAACTGGACTGAGGCCAGCGTCCATCGCGTCAGTTCTGCAATCTGATCTTCCTCAGCCCGTCTGGCGAAAAGATCTCCGTCAAGGTCTTCGAGCATGGACATGAGGGAAGGAGATAATTGAAAAGTACGCTCACCACTCTCCTCCCTCGATGTGATGTCTTCTTGTGGTTGATAGGAGCTGCTCCCAGCGACATCTAAACGTCCGTTAGTGTCTGTTGTATTTTCGCTCCTTCCTTCCGTTACACTTCGGACACGTCCTCTAGAGAAAGGGTGACAGCTTCTCCTGTGTCGACTCAGCGACGAACTCCTATGGCGCCCTCGGTAAACTCTCCCGCAGACACGGCATGCTGACTCCATGGCTGTTTTAATTCGTATGCGCTAGACTCAAGAACTGTTTCCTCATTTCCTTTGGAATCACAAGTTGCATTTCTCCGTCAAACGTCTTTCTACACAGAACGTCATCTCTAATGTGAAGTTTCTCGCGCTGAAACCAATATGTTTTGATGATGCCATTCTCGTGCTGGATTTCCTCGAGTCCCGGTGGACCGTCGGGTTCCTCTAACCACCTCCTTACTATGCTAAGGTCGGGGTCCCTTTTCTGCGCTTCCGTCAATGTGATCGGTTCGGCCGAGACAGCAGTGTCGCTCATTTCGCTTTCCCCTACCTGCCGTTCTCCTTCTCGCGCCGCCGCTACAAGCAGTGCATCATCCTCAATTCCGCATTGGCGACATGGTTTTCTTGATAAGGCGTCCGCATTTCCGTGCTTAAGTCCCGGGCGATGCACTATTTCGAAGTCGAATTCTGCCAGACGTTCCAACCATCTTCCTTGTTGCCCGATTGGTTCTGGCGTCCTTTGAAGCCATTGCAAGGCCGCATGATCCGTTCTCAATGTGAAATGGCGGCCCAGGAGGTGCTGTCGAAATTGCCCGGTGAAGTATACTACAGCCAACAACTCTTTGCGCGTGACACAGTACCTCTTTTCAGCCGAGGACAGAAGACGACTTCCATATGCGATGACCCGCTCCATTCCATCTTGCTTCTGCGACAGAACTGCACCAATACCGTAGTCGGAGGCGTCGCAGTCCAGGATGTACAGCTCATTGTCTCTCGGCAGCCCTAGGACAGGAGCTCCGGTTAATAGCGCCTTCAGGTGGTCGAATGCTGCTTGACACGCGTCATCCCACTGAAACCGATGGTTCTTTCGCGTCAGGGCGAAGAGCGGAGTTGCAACCTTGGAGAATCCGTTGATGAACTTCCGGTAATACGAACACAGCCCCAAAAACGCCCGAAGTTCTCGAAGACTATTTGGTGTTGGCCAGGATACCACATCTCGTACTTTAGCGGGATCCACCGCAATTCCACTGGGTGTGACAATATGTCCCAGAAATGTCACGGTCCTTCTCATAATCTGGCACTTTGAGGGTTTTAGCTTGAGGTGTGCCGCTCGGAATCGTTGCAAGACGTCCCTCATTCGTTCGATGTGCTGTTCCGGATTGCTGGAGAACACGATAATGTCGTCGAGATAAACCAGACATGTCTCGAAGTTTAACCCGGACAGGACGACGTCCATTAGTCTCTGAAAAGTCCCGGGAGCGTTGGACAGGCCAAAGGGCATGACGCGCCATCTGAACGTTCCTCTTCTAGTAACGAAAGCTGTTTTGTCCGCGTCCGCCGAATTCATGGCCACCTGATGGTATCCGCTGCGTAGATCTAACGTACTGAACCAACACGCACCAGACAGCGCATCCAGACAGTCATCTACTCTTGGCAGTGGGTACGAGTCCTTTTTGGTTATTGCGTTCAGCTGCCGATAATCTATACAGAATCGAACAGACCCATCTTTCTTCTTGGCCAAAACCACGTTAGCCGCCCATTCGCTGGTAGCGGGTTCGATAATCTCATCAGACAGCATCTGTTGCAAATGTTCGTCTATTACTGTCTTGTACACGTGCGGTTGTCTGCGCAATGGCTGCCTGACAGGTGCTGAATTTCCCGTATCGATGCGGTGTTTGCAGACATCTGTTCGACCCAAATCACCCTCTCCTCTCGAGAATACATCAGAAAATTCCTCCAGCAGCTGTTGAAGGCCATCCCTGTCCTTTTTCGGCAATTCGGGAGAGACCTCCTTCATGAGTTCTTCCAGCAGCGAGGCCCTCAACGTACTAACCTCATTCTGTGTTGATGCGGGTGTTACTTCTACTTCCACAGGATGCAGGTTACCCAGGAACTGATCCTCTAGTAATTTCACTGGACGGTCGTTAAGGTTGATAATTCGTACTGGCATCTTCGCCATGTCGTCATCGAAGACCATCCTCGCCAGCCGAATGCCCGGTTCAATCTCTCTTGTCTCCGTCATCCAAGCCGACGCTATCTGGTTTGGGTTTCCGCCAACCGTTTTGCCCAAAACATCTTGCTGGGATCTTGGAGCGATGGTTATTTCCTCTGCGACTTGGATTCGCCTACACCAAGACTGTCCATTACCCTTGACCAAATTGATTCGATGGCGACCCACAAATAGAGCCCCGGTTCCGAATCCCAACCTACAGCGATGCTGTCGGAGCCAATCCATCCCTAGCATCACTTCAGTAACCTGATCGGAAATCAAGAAGGCTGTCTTAAGGTCTAGTCCCTTGCGGACCTTGAGAGGAACTTGCACTTCGCCCAACACCCGTATTCCAGATCCATTTGCTGCGAAAAGAGTTCGTGTGCTTCTTTGCCAAGCCAGACCGTGAACTATTGTAGAAGGCACAAGACTCACCTCAGATCCCGTGTCAATTAGGCACTGTTGGAAGTTACCGTTGATTGTCCCTTTGATGTATATAGCGTTCTTCGTGTCGCCATTGGTCGTGTGTCTGGTGTTGTGGTTGACAACTGCTTCGTCTGCTGCCGCCATGTTGACATTGTTCGGGTTCGGAGGTCTTCGCGCACGGCATTCTCTGGATATGTGCCCTGGCTTTCCGCAGTTATAGCAGACGATCGTCTTTCTCCTTGTCTGTGCGTCGGGAAAACGGCTCTCGGTGTGGGCGGTTGTTACCTGCGTCGGTTGTTTCCTTAGGTCACTCAGTTGCCTCTCGATCTTTGATTACATCCATTGTTGCCATTGCTTCTGTGAGTCCTGTTGCGCTGCGAAGAAACTGCTCAGCTGTGCTTGAATCTGAGTATTGACGTCCACTTCTTGGGTACCTCTTACGCGATTATGTGGTCTTCTTTGTTCCTCTGGTTCTCGCATCCGTTGGTACGCATCCATCCGTAGAGCGATACGATAGGCCTCATCAAGCGTTCTCGGCTCTCTTTCGCGCACCTTCAAAGACAGTTCTCGGTCACGGAGCGCCTCTAGAAACGCATCACGGGCTATTATCTCTGTCGTCTCGCTGGATGGCACCGGATATGCCAATACTACTAACCGTCGGACGTCGTGCAGCAGGTCGCTCAAACTCTCTTCCATTCGTTGACGGCGGTAGTACAGTTGGGTTCGAAAAGTTTCCGCTTGACCTTCGACCCCATACCTTTGACGAAGTCTCTCAACCAGTTCCTCGTATGTGACGTCTGCTTTGGACCCATAGTCCCACAGTAGCTGCGTCGCCGCCTTCTCTAATGCACACCGTAGAAAATCAGTCCTATCCGCTGAAGACCACTGATTATGTGCTGCACATACCTCAAACTGTGTAAGGAACGATTCGAATGACCCGGTACCGTCAAATTTACCCGGCTTCATCGTCATCTTTCTGGAAGTGGCAATCGGGAGCATATCGACCTTCTCGTCGGTCCTCCTTTCCGTCGACTTCTTTTGTCTGCCTGTCGCTTCTGTTGCGTTCTCAAAATCGATGCTCTCCAGAAAACTTCTCGGTTCGCGTTCGGGTGTTCGCACAAGACCGGCAAACGGCACTGGTGTTGCGGTTATTCTTCCCGGTGTTGAACTTGTTGGCTGAACAGCTGCGGTGTCGCCCACATCTACCAATGAGTAGATGATCGTGTTGTTGTCGTCCATTCCGTCCATGTTTTCACGATGTTGAATGTGACCCCACTTCTGGTACCAATGTTGAGAACTTTTGTCGGGAGGTCGAATGGATGTCCTTAAGGCGTGTTTACGGCTTCCGCCGGTCGGCAGGAAGACTTATTGTACAGAATTGAACTACAAGTCACAGTTCTTTTTCCTTTCGTTTTACTATTCAGCTAACAAGTTCCTAAATTATACAGTGTAACGTAATTCTACATATATGTATATTTATTATGATATAATCACTCTACGCTCTACTACTTCACCCTTTCTGTCCGAGTCCACTGTTTGGCTTCCACGATACCGTCAGTCTTCGTGACTATCGACTACCCGCTGTCATTAGGCCCTCACAGTTCTTGTCATGCCCGAATGCTGCCACTTCGATGTTCCTCGCAATAGTCGACTCGTTGCAGACGAACTTCCTCGTCGTCGTAGACGCCCTTCGTTTTAGACCGCTCTCTGTTCTTGACCGCAGCTCCGTTCTTCTACGCTCTCATGGCCTTCTCATGCTTCCTTATATAGTCTCTAACGGCTGTCTAGATTCGCCTGTTGGCCTAACTAGCGGCGGCCAAGTCTGTCTTAGCGGCAGTCAATAGACTGTCTTAGCGGCAGTCACATTTACTATTATGTCTGTATTAGCGGCAGTCAACAGGTAGGCGGTCAAGTTGGCAGTCAAGTCTGTCCTAGCGGCAGTCAACAGGTAGGCGGTCAAGTTGGCAGTCAAGCCTGTCCTAGCGGCAATCAAATTGTCTTAGCGGCAGTCAAGTTGTCTTAGCGGCAGTCAAATTGGCCGCTATGTGCCTCGGTGCCTGCAGTGCGCTCGGCCCGTGTCTTCTTAGGCTGTCGGCTGAATGCAGCGGCGCGCACAAGGACGCCCAGACAAGCAGTAGGCTGTCATACCAGTCGAGGAGTCAACTTTCCTTACAAAATCCCTGAAAAATCTTTCGTTGGCTTATCGCATACGCGCCGCAGCAGGATCGTTCTTCGACCTCGGAAACACACCTGTGAGGAGCTTCCGTGGTGGCTTTTAATCAAGTGCAGTGCGTTGCCTTTTCCTTGTTTAACTAAGATATTACAGTCATGTAGATCTACAAGCTCTCGATTGCACCGCCAACAGCCTTCATTTAGCACAGTGTTCTTCACGCTATAGGTGTATTCTCGTCTACAATTTACTCCAGCATCCGTTTCATAAAGGCTACGAGGAAAAATGCGAAATTGATTTACTTCTCTTGTTCCCATTCATCATTATAAATTGAAACAATTTATAATGATGAATGGGAACAAGAGAAGTGATGCGAAGAAGACGACGAAGAGGATAACTAAGAGGTGTGCTTCCTTCAGCTAACCGCGAGACAGTCATTGGTGTGACTGCGAAGGACAGTCATGGGTGTGACCGCGAAAGACAGTCATGCATGGGTGTGACCGCGAAAGACAGTCATGCATGGGTGTGACCGCGAAAGACAGTCATGCATGGGTGTGACCGCGAAAGACAGTCATGCATGGGTGTGACCGCGAAAGACAGTCATGCATGAGTGTGACCGCGAAAGACAGTCATGCATGGGTGTGACCGAGAAAAACAGTCATGGCTGTGACCGCAAAAACAGTCATGCATGGGTGTGACCGCGAAAGACAGTCATAGGTGTGACCGCAAAAGACAGTCATGCATGGGTGTGACCGCGAAAGACAGTCATGGGTGTGACCGTAAAAGACAGTCATGGGTGTGACCGCGAAAGCCAGTCATGAATGTGGCCGTGAAAAACAGTCATGGGTGTCAAGTGTTAGCAACTTATTTGCCAGCCTATAGTGGTATCTAATTTTTTACTGCAGAATTGTCATGCTGATCTTAAATACTAAGAAATTTTCAAAATCAGATATTAGAAGAGGCATTTTGTTTCTTAGTATGATAATATATTATAAGCATGCAGTATAATATCGAAAGTAATAGATTTTAAACACTTCTTATCTAGTAATCTATCTAGGAGTATTTTGATATTTATAATGCGTAACAACTGACGTTTTATACTCGTCCGTATGCATAGGCTACTTACAGTGCTTACACACATACACATATTTCTGTGTGACTTTGCGTGCGTTAAAAATGTTTGTAATTATAATACATACGGACGTACATAGGCTACATATTGGGATTGTTGGCTACATCTGACACAAATTTGCAGCTAGTAGTAAAGTTAGATGCTAGTGTCGTTTTCTTTGTAGAGGGAAAGTCGTGTAAAGTTCAGATCTCTGCCCAGATATTCAGAATTAGTCATTTTCCACTTAACCAACACACGTTCAACATAGGCCAAAATGAGATATTTTAAACGATAAAATCCTTTTCTGGTAATACTGTTCTTTCGCAGAACCAAACAGGTAAACAATTAGAAGGCAGCAGAATCTGTACAAGAGCCAAAGATATATACCAGAAATTCCATAGAATCAGATGTACGTATGATCTTCAGCCTACCTGCTTCCGTGTGAGTTCCATGACCGGCGATGGATCCTAATCAAAGAGGCGCGCAGTGCTTAATTGCCGTGGTATGTAAGGTATCCGTGCTGGTCAGAGCGTTCGCTTAGCATCATTGGCAGCAGCATCTGACGAGGAGGCTGTGGCAGTCCATGCGTTGCTAAAGCCGGTCCTCATCTGGCGCGCATAAGCAGATGCTTCAACATTAAATGCTCACAACATCCGCTCGCTCTGCATCCACTACTCTGTGATGGCATCGACCGTCTGTCCGTCCGCGCGACTGAATGAGTGCCTGAATGACTCACTGCCTGACTGACCAATTGGTTGACTGAATGATAGATTGGTTAATTAACTCATTTATTCACTCAGCCACTCACCTGCCGATTGACCGACTACCTGACCGACCGAACAGTTGAATCACTCACGCACTCGCTCACTCGCTCACTCACTCACTCACTCACTCACTCACTCAGTACTCACTCACTCACTCACTCACTCACTCATTTCCAGTCCAGTCCAATCAAACTGAAACAGGTGAGTTTGTTTTAGTTTTGAACGCACAACTCTGAGTAGTGAACCCAGTCACCGAGGACCCAACACTGTTTACGTGCGAGGCATAGCAAGTGTCAGAGTTTTCGTTGGACGAGTGCGAAGTTTGATGGCATGAGAAGTGAGCAAGGGGCGGAAGTAGTTCGGCTGATTAGAGTTCAATGTTTTGCGAACTGTAAGCCATATTTAAAACTAAGTGCTTTTCTTGATGAACAACCAGCGTGAGAAATGCAATGATGTTGTAAAGTGTTGATACTTTTGTTTTTCTGGCTCGTACCAAAAGATTCTGGACCATCTGTAGTTTGCGAAATCTCCTGCGGTGTAGCTGTTCCAATGAGAAGTAAATTGCAGTATGTATGCAAGACGGCAAGAAAACAGAGCAGTCGCGAGTGATTATAATAACACATTGTGAGACAAGTAAGATCTGATTCTCAGATTGTACCAAATATGAAAGTAAGCTGGTTTACATATGCTTTTAACATGGTCAGAGAAGGATATTGTGGAGTGAAAAGCTACCGTACGTCCAAACTTTGTGAACAAATGAAACGATCAACAAGCAATCCACTAAACTGAACAGACGTCAGCCAATGGTATTTCTGGAGTGTTTGACTTGCGAATCTGATGCGTTGCCAAGTCTTTTTCATTGTCTGCCATATATCAATTTCGAAGAAAAAGATCTATCAGAGTCGACGTGAGACAAGTGTATACGTGGTTTTGGTTGCTGGGTTATGTTTACGAACAGTACGACACGGTTGTCTAAATTTGAGCAGATGACAAGATAAATGGGAACATCGCCGATGCCTTGCCAGTTAGCTGCGTTGCTTTCTGACAGCAGCTTTATCTCAGTTGGGTGTGCCAGGGTGGGTAATAGTGTGCAGTAAATCTGTTAGACTTAGAGGAAACGTGCCTTCTAGGATTTCAGATGAAGTAGAATTTAATTGGACAATGAGCTGGGTCGCTGGACATGACAACAGAGGAAGGCAAGAATGTTGGCTTTGAAGGCTGAAAGCTGAGCAATTTTCGAGGTCTGTCACTAACAGTAGGCCTATGTGGAATGTGGCTTATGACGGATGAAAAGTTGAAAACCTGCGGAGTAACGATAGTATGATCACACAAATACGACTCGTAAGGAGATATAGTACTTTTAACAACGGAAGAATTAGAACGGGTTGGAAGGAGATTAAGTTTATAGCCGAAATCATTAATTGGAAAGGAGATGTGCTGAGTATAATCAAAGGCAGATTGGAGATATATAAAGACTGTTACGAAGACTTTCTTGTTCGGAGCGTTCTTGTGTGTGTGCATAGTGAAGTGTCACCCGTAAGGTCACAGGGTCAGAGAGATAAGAGAAAGATAATGGAAAATGACGGGGTTCTGCGAAGAATAATTATTCAAGCAGTGACAGAGAGGGAGGATTGTGAAACATTGAAACAGGCGAGGCGCTGATTTCAACGTTCAAGGCAGTCATAAGACTTTCAGACGATGGCTGGAGAGATTAAAACTGGCAAGAGGCACAACGCTCAAGACATCTGCAGCTAAGGAGGTGTATAAGTATGAAATAACAGCTTCTCATTTGAGGCGATCGATCGACGGCTCTCCCTGGTCGCTCGCCTAACAAAGGTCCGGGAGAGCTGCAAATCGCTCGCCTAAGCCGAAGGCGTCGCACCGTCGGTCGTCGCTCGGTGAGTTTGAGTTAGACTTCAAGACGATGGACGAACCTGGAGCCAGAGCATTGTTTTTTTATTTACCTAATTTACATTAATTTACTTACTTGCGGCAGCGGCGAATGCAAGCCGTGACCTAATGACTGCTGACTGATCACTCCAATTTTCGTGCAATATGATTGGCCATAACAACACGGTCGACACCTCACGCCGCGTGACATTCGCAACGTCATTAGTTATATGCAGCTATACGAATACGATACGCAAAATGCGCTGTAAAAAAACTCCCGAGATCGACCGCGCATCGCTCGTCTACTCAATTCAGAGCGATCAATTTTCAAAATGCCTACTATTTTCAAATGAGAAGCTGTGAGTATGATGTTAATTTTACAAAGATATAGTAACCACAGCTTATGAGAAACCATATGGCTAGTCCCCGGAGTCAGTCGCTAAGGAGTTAGCGACTGACTTGATGAGTTAGCGACTGACTTAGCGACTCAGTCGACTAAGTCGCATGCTTATCGACTGACTGAGTCGCTTAGACTTATCGACTGACTTAGTGACTTGCTATCGACTTCTCATTTAATCAGGTATGTCTATTGGACATACCTGATTACCTAGCAATATAATGCATTTCACCGCATACTGTACTGACCGTGCCATCATTTTTGTTGGCATTAGATGGAACCCACCTGGGCTCCATACGGGTCCAATATGGGACGTGGGCATGCTGACAGGGGACAGACCGATGACCGTGAAATTTGATGTTAATGTGAATTCGTGATATTGAGCGCTTGATAAATCGAATGAAGCGAGGAGGATTTATTATCATTTAAGCCAGCGGTGCGCAACCTGCGGCCGTACGGCCGCATGCGGCCGTGAGAGGGAGAATTGGCGGCCGTGGACATTTGAGCTAATGATAATGTTTTGGCGGCCGTGTGCAGATTAATTCATAAATAGGAAACTGGAATTCTATTCCATGAAGAATATAAATTGTTCCTTAAATGACAATAAATTCCTCACCTCTATGCTATTATAGCCCTAGTCTTAAATAATAGTAGCAGATATCTTGGCGGTCGTGCGCTGGCGGCGATCTTGTATGACAGGTGGAAGGGATAGGCCTACGGGACACTTTTGAACTGATCTGGTCTAAAAAGAGGTGAAATTTTTTTTCGCTAAAAATGTGTGAACCTTTTTGGTGTTTCTTCAAAATTTGGGCGAAGGAAAACTGTACAGTGTGTCCCTCCACTGATAAAGGTGGGAGTCTTATTCCCCTCGACCCCGGGATCGCCGCCCATGCGGCCGTGATGAGAATATGAATTATGAACCTGTAATGCGGCCGAAATTAACGAAAAGGTTGCGCACCCCTGATTTAAGCAGTACCCGATCTCACGGCCAACCAGTTGGCCGAAACTGCTGATGCGTGCCTCTTTCAGGAAGTAGCAGAGAACGAGAATCATGTACTCCGGCACTTATTCCAAGTGTGAGAGTTGTAGAAAAAAGACTGGGGGTTAGACTTGGATCCACCGTCCACGTGGAGTTGAATATTTTATTCGTATTTTGCGAACTGATGTCAGCGAAATTTGAAAGAAGCAGATTTAAACGCAGCAACGCTAGCAGTTTTGCAAGTCAAACTCGAATCAAAATCAGTTCCTTTGTTGAGAAAATTCAAGAATGCATACATGATACACCATGGAAATTTCTTCACTTTGTCAGAGATTCAGAATCAAATAATGCTAAATTACACCAGCACAACCGAGGGGTTGGAAATGACTCTCTGATTGTGCACTGACGACAACTGTGGGGATCCAAAGTAAGACAAGGGGGTTGAACCCCCAATCCAGGCAATTCTCACCCTGTGTATTTCCCCTCTTTGTAATCATCAACACCATCTTCGTAATATAATGTATAAATTCACTTTACCAAAAACGACAACAACTATATACCCCGTATTCTCTGTAAGAACTCTTACCAATACAGCATACTCTCTCACTTATAATGTACCAAGTTACCAAGTTTTCCTCAACAAATGAATATTGCATTGTATTGTGTTGTATTTGTTGCTCATGTCCTGCTGCTGATGTCTTCATCAAATCGAAAATTTGAAACCGTGGTAAAAACAACACGCAAAATATTAAGTGAACGAAGTCGCTAGCAGTCGATAGCTTAGCGACTGGTTTCGACTTGAGAGCTTAGCGGCGGCGGCGGCGGCGGATGGCGGCGGCGGCGGGGACTAGGCTATATTGATAGCAAAAAAGACTATTCGAAAAGCGTACAGACGGAGCTTATAATTATAATCTAAAGAAGACAGGTCAAGAAATGTTCGGCTTATTGACCGACGCACAAGCGCAGCATAATTAAAATGATGTCCGGTCGATGTTTGTTATGGACTTAGGTTTTAATTAAAAGAAAGCAGGAGCTCGTCGCTCTATGCAACGGAATTGGAGAATAAATCAAGCCAGGTCTTTTGAACGATTGAACGTTAATGAAGAAAAACAGGAGACGCCAGATTATTTGTCATACATGTAGCCTATTGCAGGTATGAATCTATCGAGATTAAAAGAACGATACTTTTTTGATAATACGCTAAATTACAAACTAATAACCATGATAATAGTTACAGTTATATCATTTTCTAGGAATTCACTTACTCACTCATTCATTCACACACTCGCTCACTCGCTCGCTCAGTTGCTTAACTGCTCAATTACTCACTTACTAACCCACCTATTCACTCACTCATTTATTCAATTACTCACACCTTCACTCGCTCACTCATTCCCTTATTCGTTCAATCCTTGAAAAACTTACTCACTCACTCAAGCAAGCACTTGCTAATTTAATGAACGAAAGACGAACAGAGCTACGTGAATGAATGAGCGAGTGACTGGCCGACTGTCCAACTGACAGTGATGGTAGTGTGAGTTCTCATTGAAAAGAATCTACATGTCAGTCGGCGTAACCCCAGATTGAACAGTTACAGCTTTATACAGCTCCCGAGTAATCCCAACACGAACTGTGCGTAGACAATTCTTCACTGGCTGTCTTTAGACTTTAACGTATGAAAGAAAGCGATGTCTGTGGTTAACAACCTAACTAAAAGAAAGACAGTGATGGATGGAAGGACGAGTCTGCGCTGTTTCATTGAAAGCGCGGAGATTGAAACTATGTTGCTGTGTTCGAAAATGTTAGGAAACTTATGGCTTGACTCCATCCTCCTCCTCCTCCTCCTCCTTCTCCTTCTCCTCCTCGTCCTCGTCCTCGTCCTCCTACTTCTACTCCTACTCCTACTCCTCCTTCTCTGCCTCTTCCTCTGCCTCCCCCTCTCTCCATCTCTCCCTCTTCTCTCTCTGTGTCTGTGTCTGTGTCTGTCTGTCTGCCTGTCTCCCTCCTCTCTCTCTCCCTCCTCTCTCCTCTCTCCACTCTCCTCTGCCGCTGTTGTTATGTAGATGTATGGCAAATCAGTACCAGATGACGGAGCCTCGATGGATATTAATTATTTCCATAAAACAGTCGTAAAATTGAACGCAAATGTCGTGCCTGACACGCATACATGGACTGATTACGGAACACCAAGAGCACATGTTGACTCCTGCTCTCGCATATCAAGGCATTGGCCGAACACTGAGGACGAACATTTAATGCAGTTCTGGCTAAGTGATTTGAGTGGGCGAATACACAGATGAGAAATGATCATGGAGTTAATAGACATGCATGCACTTGAATGTCGACATTGTCTACGTATCACTTTCTGTTGGAATTCTCGACTTTTTATCACACCACAATCGAAATGAAAAGTAAAACTTCCGTGTCATTTAGTGGAGCATAAGGGGCAGGGACGTCATTTGGGAGGCAAGGGGGAATTTGTCCCCCCCACCCCGATTTTTTGAAGAAAAAGAAAAAAGATGTAAAAAAGAAAAGGAGGAACAAGACAGGGGTAAAAAAAAGGGGAAAGAGACTCATTTGCAGCACTGGCTTACAGTTTTGCACATGTAGATTAAATACAAACATGGGCAGCGATCCCGAGGGGTCGAGGGGGACAAGAACCCCCACCTTTAACAGTGGGAGGCACAGCGTACTGTCGTATCCCACACGGTGGAGAAAGAAATGTTCACGTCTTTTTTGCCCCCACCCCCATGGAAAAAGCTGAAATGACGTCCCTGATAAGGGGCGTTCGATTCCTACTCTTTGACCTTGTAAATAGTAACTTCTATTGCGCCGGTGTCTAGTGCACAAGGCATCAAACGATGGCGCACCAAAACCAGGTCATGATCAGGTCAATATCCAGAAGGTCAGTCCGTTGGGCAAAGAGACAGCCTAGGATGGACGACCCAGGGATGAACCAAGGTCCTGGACACGTGGCCAGTACAACGCAGAACTTGCCGTTTACGTTGCAGATTACATCGGTGCCAATTGCACTGATTGGTGACAGAGATAAGTATGCTTCAACAACTTTTACGGGATCGAAACACGGAGTCTGCTGATCAGTCGCGAAACCCGCAATCGTTGGATGAAAGGAGAAGGCTACTACGGAATAGACCATGTTTTCGCACAGACGATAATATAAGGCATGCGTATACTTGGGCTAACCACATGATGTGAAGCACACGAATGGATCTCGCCAGTTACACCAAACACACACTGGCTGCCAGTGAATACTTGTAATTTATGACACTGCATTGTGTACACATGGCATGCGTTTCATTTGCCGTTAGACTAATGATAATAAACGACGCACAGTAGGTTGTCTGTAGGCAATCGGGGTGGAAGCAACATCTATCCTCCTCTTTCCTCAGAGACTGCTTCATTTCCGATTGAATACCACCACTCTCCACAATCTCTGCCTGTAAGCCTGTCTGCATGCTTGTCTGCCAATCCGTTTTCATGTCTGTCTTTCTGACTTTTTTTACGAATGTCTCCCTGGATGTGTGTGTGTGTGTGTGTGTGTGTGTGTGTGTGTGTGTGTGTGTGTGTGTGTGTGTGTGTGTGTGTGTGTGTGTGTGCATTCACGTATGTATCACGCGCTAGCAGATTGGTTTGAGCATCTACCTTGCAGCGCAGAGTGTGAGGATTCGAACCTCTTCTCAGATGGTGATTGTGTTGAGACCTACAGCGAGTCCTTTGTATGTGATTGCTGCTTTGTTATTAAATAACGTCGCTTAAAATGCATAAAGATTAAAGAATAATAGCGTATGTATGCATCATGTATGTATGCATGCATGTTTGTATGTATGTATGTATGTATGCGTGAATGTATGTATAATTGTATATATGCATGTATGTATGTATGTATGTATGTATGTATGTATGTATGTATGTATGTATGTATGTATGCATGTATGTATGTATGTATGTATGTATGTATGCATGAATGTATGTATGTATGTATGCATGAATGTATGTATGTATAGATGTATGTATGTGTGTGTATTTATGTATATATGTCTATGTGTGTATGCATGTATGTAGGTTTGTGTGTTTATGTCTGTCTGCCTACCTTCATGTATGCATGCCCGTGTGCTTCATCATCTGCCTATCTCCCTCTACATGTGTTTATCAGTCTATAAGCACGTCCGTCAGTCTGTATATATCTCTACCTGTCTGTATAGATGCCTGCCTGTCTACCTTTAGGCCTATACGTCTGTCTCAATGTCTGTTTCTCAACATGCATATGTAGGTTTGCGTGATTGTCTGTTTGTCTGTCAGCGTGTATATGTGTCTATGACGTAAAGCATGGCATGATGTATTAACTATAATCTACGGTAGTTCTGTACTTAAGACCTGACAGACGGTCAGGCGCTTGAACAGATTATCGTTTTGTTACACATGGCCATCACTTGAGCGGAATTGTTAGTTATATTTGTTGTGGCCATATTCAAGAAGGTGCGTTAGACAGACTCTAGAAGGTGTGTTGGACCTCTTATGTTTGACCGTGCTTAGAACATTGGCCATCTGGCGAGAAATAAACTCCAGAGAAGCTCGGAACATTATAGTCTAAGTGAGCTTGGCATTTAGGTTTTGGTTTGACGAGAACCTGTTTCGAGAACCTGTTTGTGAGTCCAGGCTTTGTTAGTAGATTATTTGTTCGGGAGAACCGAGTGAGGTTAGGCCTACTCCTATTAGCTTGGACGTCGTTGCTGTCTGTCTCATGTCCGATGCGACCGACAGAGACTTTGCTTGTTTTGTGAATGTGGCTTCAGGTTGATTTGTTCAACTGCTGTTGTTGAAGCTGTTGCCAATTGTCGAATTTGTTTCTGTTTCTGTGTGAAAAGGTATAATTGTCGTGTGTTACTACTTTTGAGTAATATACTTTCATCTTAACCCAAGTGAGAATCGTAATTATTTAGGGGACCTCTAACAATTTACATAAGATTAGTCATCTAATCTAATCTAAGCCCAACCATCTATCTAATCTAATGATTTATATAGCTCCCTTATCATAAGACATAAAGCATCAAAAGATGGTCACCACAACTGAAATGAAAACGCCCGAGGGAGAGAGAGAGAGAGAGAGAGAGAGAGAGAGAGAGAGAGAGAGAGAGAGAGAGAGAGAGAGAGAGAGAGAGAGAGAGAGAGAGAGAGAGAGAGAGAGAGAGAGAGAGAGAGAGAGAGAGAGCTCTGTTACAGCGGCTATTGATCGTAACGCCTGAATACTACACAGTGTAGTTAATCAAGGCCTGGCAGACAAAGAAACGAACAAAAAACGTAGGAAGACTGTAAGTAATTAAGAAAAAGCAGAAGCAGACATATCCGAAGACAGACATGAAAAGGAATAGAAAGGTATACAGTCGAAGAGATGGACGGGCCGCCGGCAATCTATGGCAAAAAATAAGATATATTAGTTAGCAAGCTTAATACCTATTTATTTATTTAAAGCACTTATTAGGCGTGCGGGGTTCGGTGAATCTGCAGAGTTTGAGGAGAGGATGTACGTTCGTTAGGGAACCATGACAGAGTCATGCCAGGGTCAGAATAAATAATGAGTCTTAGGGGATTTGCTTCGAGATTAAGAAAGTAGAAGGAAGAGCATGAAGATAAAGATGGAAGAAGAGGATATACGAGGATGGAAGAGGATGGAAGAGGATAGAAGAGGAAAGAAGACGATGGAAGTTGATGGAAGAAGATGGAAGAGGAGAGAAGACGATGGAAGAGGATAGAAGAGGATGAAAGAGGAGACAAGAGGGTGGAAGAGAGTGGAAGAGGGTAGAAGAGGGTGGAAGAGGAAGGAAGAGGAGAGAAAGGATGGAAGAGGAGAGAAGAGGATGAAGAGGAGAGAATATTATAACAGAGGATGGGCGGATGAACATTAAAGTCATCAGCCTGATACATGACGTAGCGAGTTATAGATGTCCGACTGGGACAGATTGCAGGGTGCAGCGGGGTTGGAATGGGCGGGCGAATCGTCGAAATCCTCGATAGGGTTCTTGTCTACAGGAAACACGTGCAGAGGGATTAACTGAGATCAGATGGCCTGGGGAGAGTGGATTATGAAGAAGGAGGGTAGGAAGCAACTGGTGGATCGTGAAAACCACAGGGGTATGTTTTATCGCTTCTCTTTCTCGACTCAGGTCACATCTTTTCACACTGAGATTGCTTCATACGCATGTCCTCCATAAATTGTATATATTCACAGTTCAGCTACACTCGGTGATGGCTTTATCAGATGTCATACGAAGTTTCAGCGTGTCTAACTAAAACGTTCGACCGATCTGTTTCTGCAAAGCACTAAGCCATCTGCACAGCAACAACTTTAAGACATTCAAACGCAATCGCTTGCACATCATCAGTCCGTTAAGTCTCTGTATGATTAACTTTCGTGCGATCCTCCGAATTTGAGTATCATGTGCGCCCATAAGAGAAATCCTCAGAATTTGAACTCTTCATTGCATTTGTATACGTATGTGTGGATTTGTAGGCCTATGTGTGTGTACGTTTATGTAATTTGTAATTGAACATGTTATGTAGCGTTATTTCATATCTGTGTATATGTGCATGTATGTATGTATGTATGTATGTATGTATGTATGTATGTATGTATGTATGTATGTATGTATGTATGTATGTATGTATGTATGCATGTACGTGTGTATATGTATCTATGTATGTATGACATACATACATACATACATAGTATGTATGTATTTATGTATGCATGTATGTATGTATGTATGTATGTATGTATGTATGTATGTATGTATGTACGTATTGTACGGCACAGTATAATGCTGTAGTCGGGAGCGCCTCTGAGTAGAAGTAGTAGTAGTTGACTTGAAGAGGCGCTATAGAAATATCCGGAATAGTATGTATGTATATATTATGTATGTATGTAATATCAGGACATTTAATGCAACACATTTTGAAGTACCTCACAGAAGCGCCATATGTTTATGAACATTCATTTGTCTATGCATTATATCTATCTCTGCATACTTACGTATACATGTATACTTTATGTACACACGTGGGAGCGTATAGGCGTGTGCGTTAAGCGGCGCGTATAAATCCTCTCGAGTGTTGGTCTGTTGTTGCAAGTGCGTTCGACGTATCTTCAATTCCCAGGTCTGTAATAAAGCGCCGGTTGTCTCAGAGCGGTTCGCCAGTGGTCAGACATTTCGGCGGGTGCTCACTGTTCACTGCTCGCACCTGCCAACCCACCCCCTTTGTTTGTCGTATTAATATCGCCGGCTGCGTCCGTTCTCGCGGTCTCCCCCGCATCCCTGCACACAGTCTGCATCAACGTAGTCGTCGATTTCGCTCCAGCCTCCGTATCTCGCCAGTCCATAATTATGTCCCACTGTATACATTCTGCGAAAGCCTGTCTCCATAAAATATTTTGATATAGACCGAGTTTTATAGCACATCTGCAAATACTTAGAAATATAGATATAGATGAACGTATATGCGTAGACGACATAATTATACATATGTACTGAGTATAGACCACACATAGGAATTAGAGATAGAGACAGACAGACAGAGAGAGACAGACGGGCAGACAGACAGACAGAGAGAGCGAGAGAGAGACAGACAGACAGGACAGACAGACAGATAGGCAGACAGAGACAGACAGACAGGCAGAGAGACACAGACACACACAGACACACATATACAGACACAGACAGAGCTAGACAGACAGACGTTTGGACAGACAGAGAGATGGGCCGTCACAAAGACAGACAGGGAAGAATGATCAAAGGCAGAAACCTGAGCTATACGATAAGGTAGAGGTAGCCCCCTAGCGGTCGGTCGGTCTTTCGGTCGGCAGGCCAATCGGCCAATGGCAGCCGACCGCCTTCGCTCTCGGCAGAACAAGCTACGTTACAAAATCCGTTACACATACTACACATTAAATATACACATACATTATGTGCATAAGCACAAACATACAAATACACATGCATACTTAAACATATATATATGTATATATGTATGTATGCATGCATATATGTATATATGCATCGAGAAACTTAAATATAGCTTTTTTTAGGTACTTAAAGAACCTGCCTAGCTAAACCACTGAGCTAAATATACGTGCGTTTTAAGACAGTTTGTTCCCGGAGGATGGTCCAATGCCGCTAGAGATTGTTTTGAGATGTGGAGAATATACATCGACTTTAGATTGAAATTCATTTCCGAAGCTATGTAAATGCGCAACGTGAATCCAATAGTGTATGCTGACAAGAAGATGCCGGTATCAAGCGGCGACAAAACCAATCGGAAAGCTCACTAATTAGAACACACTGTACACGAACAACTGTTGCGTATCAGAAAATCTGCTCAAGACGAAACAAAAATGGCATCCACCATTGGAGACGAAAGCGAGAGACTGGCAATAACATGATCAACCAAAAATCCAGTCCGAACATAGTAGTATAGCAGTTTCCAATGTTTAGCGACATCTTACGGCTGCGATGGCAATTGATGTCGATACCTTATTATAACTCTCTATTATGAGATTTTAAACACATATTAAACACAGCACCCATGACTCTTTATTATGAGCACATGTTCAACACAGTACTTTTAGGCCAACTTCATGCCAAATGAAGAGACAGCATACAATGTACCTGGTATTATCTTCAGCGCCATATATAATAATATACATTCGCTTATACACATGTCACATACTGAACACAGCACATATCCGCACATATATATATAATATATGTATATATATACGTGTCTCGCTCTCTCCGTATGAACACACACATATATACATGTATGATATTGTATAGAAATATAAAATAAATTAAGAAATAGTGAAGATTAAAGTGCCGTAGTTCGTAGACAGTCGATGAAATCGAAACAACCCGATTCAGAAGTACTGGATTCGAACCTGCGACCCTCCGGTTACAAGGCACCGGCCTACATCATTACACCACCGCGTCCCCAATATACAGAGAGAGAGAGAGAGAGAGAGAGAGAGAGAGAGAGAGAGAGAGAGAGAGAGAGAGAGAGAGAGAGAGAGAGAGAGAGAGAGAGACGGACGGACGGACGGACGGACGGACGGACGGACGGACGGACGGACGGACGGACGGACGGACGGACGGACGGACGGACGGACGGACGGACGGACGGACGGACGGACGGACGGATTATGTAACGCTCGGACAAATAGACCGAGTTCAGTCCAACGTGAAGACCAGAAGAAACGCTGGTCACCTGACGTTTGCTGTCATAGAAACCTGTTGATGAAACGTTTGTGTATACACCTTGGATGTTTAATCGATTTCTGTAAAGTGGTCGCATTTGTTAATGTTATCGGCAAATGGAATTTCTATTTACCTGCTTAGCTTTTAGCATATACTACGTTTATACTCCTAGCTGAAGAGCAGCATTTCTGAGGCATCAATTACGCAGTAATAGAAGCCTTTCATTGATCGTCTATCGTATGCTTTTGGGCAGCGATGTGATTTGGAGCTTCACGTAGAAATTGCGCTTACATTAAATTTTTATGATTTTCTCGGTATCTCAGTGCAACTTTCAAGGTGGCTATTGCAGTAGCAGTAGACAGTCGCTCTAGTTTAAGGACAACTCAAATCAGCACGACAGTCAGAGACATAGGGCCCTATACAAGGACATCCGATTCAGCAGTTTAGTTTAATAATTTAAACTTGTAATCACTACAACCATATATGCAGAAATAGTGCGCTCAAACGCTACGGACTTCAGTCACCGCGTGATAGGTTTGAAGTAGATCTACATAAGTAAGACAAAGATACTGGGTCCTAATTAATTTATTACGAATTTGTATCAATGAGTCCTCTTGTTGTATAGGATCATTTACGCCCTGGGATGTGCACAAACTTTTACAAAGTCATTTATTTGAGTGCCATGCAGCAACACAGATAAATGAATACTCGATAAAACCCACCGGGATAATGCATTATGGTCATGATAGAAAGTCCTACTTCCGACACCCAGAGGGCCATTAGCTTACTCTTTCCATTCTGACTGGTAGCACCAATAAACAGACCTAGAGTGAGATCTGAATGTATTCCGAATGCTTGTTTCGAGTTAGCGAATACATAGAGAGTAGCACATCAAAGCGGTGCTCAGGGCGATGAAGTCGGATAGCACGAGGAGCTTATGCTGAGTTTAATTCAACGCGGTCTTGTGCGGCTGGAAAGCTGCTGCCGGGCTTCATGTCACTGTCTCTGATGTGGTTTCAGCCTCTAGTAAAACAACGTTGCTGTTAAATGAAGTTTGAAGCTGGCTTAATAAAAAAAAAGACGGAAGCAGAAAATACGAAAACAAGCGTGGCACAATAATAATATGCAACATAATGCATAATATGCATTTTGTTGCGTATTATTATTGTGCCACGTGTATATTATGCATATTATGCGATCTTGAAAAGCATCACTGCGTATATAAGTTTCCAGTTCCAGTATATGGACAGTAATTTTATCGAAAAGCAACTTGTGTTATATTTAAGTGGAATAATATTATAACAACTCAATAGCGAAATCATCTGTATCCTGCAAAACTTTGTGATTATTTGCCTTTGTTTACATCAACTTTGAATTTTTATAGACTAGATCTCCAACGACTATTACCATACATTTATAATATTTGCTCTTAATGACATGAATATCATTTAAAGTCAAGCGTATAGATCGCGCCTCCGATTTAGTTCTCTAGAGGAGTGTATAAAGTTTTCGATGATAATTACAATTACAGTCAACACCAAATTATCAACACCAGTATGAGAATTGTAGAAAAAGACTGGGGGTCAGACTTTGCTGAGTTTTATCCACGTGGAGTCGAATATTTTATCCGTGTTTTGCAAACTAAGAAAATTAAAAAAATCAATAGAAAGTTTAAACTCCTTAAAGTGATGACATGACCAAATTTATCAGTATACAATTCATATGGTCACAAATCTCACAATAAACCAGAGCATTAGTTTATTAGTTACCCACAAAGTGAATTAATCACACTAGCACAACTGGGGGTTTGGAGGTTGGAAACGACCCCCATGAGGTGTGCAATGAAGTCATAACTGGGGGTCCTAAGAAATACTAGGGGGTTGAACCCCAACCGCCCTGACAATTCTTACCCTGCTCAACATACCAACTCTTAAACGTCTATTATCAATCACCAAAACGCCTGTTCTCCTTTGAGAACCGAGAACCAATTGTTCTTCTAGCAACGGAATTCCATCTAAGCCACGAGGCATCCCCCACCCAAAAAACGCAAAGTAATCTTCAAACCTGTCAGTGCAAAATGATAAATTTGAGCATCCCAGTTTTCGACGCAGTCATGTAAAAACTATATCGAAATAAACGGCGATGTCTCTCCAACTGTAAACAGCCAACAGGAATTCGGTAGAAGCTCAATCGCTCATGCATCAGATTATATTTCAATCGGCAGTTGCGAAGACGTGTACTGACAAATGAGGCCGCATACAAAAGCAAGAGCATTTGTACATAGTGATCTAAAAAAAAGGCGCGCACTTAGGCCTACACGTCTCAATTACAATGCTTTTACGAATCATATTCAATGGCTTGTACTCTACTGACCGTCATTCGAACAGTTTTGTGACATGTGTGATCTGTGAGTTACCACATTCAAATGTGATTTGTTACCTGTCCAGGTGCAGTTGTTTTCCACTTCCGGTTTTCATTTGCAGACTTTCTAACATTTTAAATAATTATATAAGCAGTGATACTACACGTACGACGAAATGCAAAAAACGTTCTACGTTCATCAAGCATGCACCCATTCATCCAACATATATACAGTACATCGATTCATACAGTGCCAGATTTAGACTTGGTGAGGCCTTAAGCTGTATAAAGCTTGGAGGCCCTCAAAAATTACACCAGAAGGTCTCACAAAACTTGAAAACACAAATGCCTTTTAATTATTTGATAGCAAGGCATATAAAGTAAAACACTCAATTATTTCCAAACGAATGCATTTAATGCTTACATATATAATTTTTTTTATAAAGCCCCCAAATCAGAATTTTTCCGAGGCCCTTGCGAATTGTGAGGCCCTCAGCTTTGGCTTTTTTTTAGCTTATACCTTAATCCAGCACTGGATTCATACCATACCAATCAGACATACATACGTGCTTTCAACATGCACCCAGTCAACATACAGCAATTCCACCCTTTATATAGGCCTACAGTACATCAATGCATAGCATACCATTCATGCAACGTGAATGCATGCATGCATACATACATGTACATAATAGTAATTGTGTCCATCAAATATTAAAAACTGAAGTTTGGCTTGCGTTTAATGCTGTTGATGGTAGACCAAAAAGCAGTTAGTTCGTTAAAGAATATTCTTACGTACTTACCTACTTACTTACTTACTTATTGCTATAGGCATTGTTCAAATCGATTTAATGTTGAAGTTGAAATATTGTCCACGTAAGGACTTTGTTCATCATTTATAAATTTCTCTTCGCTAAATGCACAAATAGCATTGATATTATGCATAATATCCGGCAGCGTATCATGTATCGCCTTTGCTCTCTCGCCTGGCAATGTGTTTTGGGAACAGCTCCTTGATACATATGCTCCATTTTTACTCTGTCTTCTTCTTTAACGGGTCGCTCAGCCCTCTGTTCCTCTTCTCTGGGTGACTTCTTGGTTCCATTTGCCCGCACTGCTACTATGCAGCGTCGAGCATTCTCTGTTGCTGGTCCAACTGCGTGGAATGACTTGCCATCTTTCCCTCGCCTATCTTCTCGTACTCACCCGTCTTCCTTTTACGCTCTATTGAAGACTTTTCTTTATGATCAGGCCTGGCTTGGGAGCGCCTCTGAGTAGAGCCCTTGAAGAGGCGCTATATAAATTCTTTGATTGATTGATTGATTGATATCAGCGTTGTATTTATAATTAATTAGCTAATGTCTTACCTATCATCGCCAGATTACTGCTGTGATAATGATGATGACGACGAGAACGAAATATCTAATTGCGCATCTTTACATTAAGTATGTGCAAGTGCTATTGCGTTTGTATTGTATTGTATTGTGTTTGTATTGTGTGTATTTAGGTTCGTACACATCAATAGTGAATCGAATAGACAGGACATGTATCTTGGCAGACTTGGACAATGCTTCATTGAAGAAGCCAATGTCTAAGCTTCCTGTTTTTTCGACCGCCATGTATTTAACGACTGAACAGGGGCGTTCCATAATCAGAGCCTTCACTTCTTCGCTGCCTCTCTGCTTCCTGCCCCGTCCACTTCTCGTTCCTCCTTCTCTCTCATCTCTTCTCCATCCTCTATCATCCTTCTACCACCCCTTCTCCTCTTCCTGATACTCAGGTTTATCTTTTCCCTAATTCTGTTTAGGTTCATCCGGGTCACCAAGGCTCCTCTTTTTCTTCCGCCTTCCCAATTTCCCTATCCTCTTATCCTCTGCTTTTCTTTTCTTCGTTCTTTTCTTTCTCCTCCGCCCTCTCCTCTTCTTTCTTCTCCTCTCTTCATCCTCCTTCTCCTCCTGCTTTTCCTTCTCCTCCTGCTTTTCCTTCTCCTGCTTTCCCACCTCCATCCTCTCTTTCTCGTTTCTCTTCCCTATCATCATCAGTAGATGATGGGAACGAAGTGTTGTAGTTTTCACTGATGCTGCAACTGCTTTTGCTGCAGCTGCTGGTGGGGTCTGGCTCCATCGGCCCCTACTGAAGGCGCCTGGCCTAACAGCCGCCATAGTCAGCCTAAAGGTCTAAGGTCGAGCCACAGGCAATGCACAGATTAACAATAATTAGGCAGAAGCTACAGAGACCAACTGAGGACTAGATTCGCCTGCATACAACAAGGCGAGGCCAGCATACGCACGCATACTTATAGGTATATGCACACAAACACGGTGTAGACGGTCTTCAAGAAGGTAGATGGATGTATATATGTATGTACGTACGTATGTATGTATGTATGTATGTATGTATGTATGTATGTATGCATGCATGTATGTATGTATGTATGTATGTATGTATGTATGTATGTATGTATGTATGTATGTATGTATGTATGTATGTATGTATGTATGTATGTATGTATGTATGTATGTATGTATGTAGATAGGTAGGTAGGTAGGTAGGTAGGTAGATAGGTAGGTAGGTAGGTAAGGAGATAGGTAGGTAGATAGGTAGGTATGAAGGTAGGTATGCAGGCAGGTAGGTAGGTAGGTAGGTAGGTAGGTAGGTAGGTAGGTAGGTAGGTAGGTAGGTAGGTAGGTAGGTAGGTAGGTAGGTAGGTAGGTAGGTAGGTAGGTAGGTAGGTAGTTGTTAGGTAGATAGATGAAGAAAGAGACTGATATATGTATGTATGTATAAATATAAATATATGTGATGTATTTGTTCATGTTAGAATAAGTATGTGTAACTCAATAAGAAACAAATAGACCAACTTCGCTTAGGCATTAAGTGCTTGTAGCACTCACTAGAATAGCCCTATCTAAAGAAACTGGGCCGCAATTCGACCCGTGTGCGTTCAAGACTTGCTCCAGTTTCTAGCACAATGAAATGTATGGCATATCTTATTTAGTAGGCCTATGCTTCTGGTAACATCTGTTCATAGCGTGGAACACGTCAACTCTCCCTCTCTTTCTCTCTGTCTCTCTGTTTCTCTGTTTCTCTCTCTCTCTCTCTCTCTCTCTCTCTCTCTCTCTCTCTCTCTCTCTCTCTCTCTCTCTCTCTCTCTCTCTCTCTCTCTGTGTTTCTCTCTCTCTGCCTCTCTGTCTTTCTCTGTCTATGTATCTCTGTCTCTCTGTCTCTGTCTCGCTCTCGCTCTCTCTGTCTCTCTCTTACTCTCTGTCTCTGTCTCTCTCTCTCTCTGTCTCTCTCTCTCTCTGTCTCTCTCTCTCTCTCTCTCTCTCTCTCTCTTGCTTTTATCAGCTGATGCAGATAAGGGGTTCTCGGCGGAATCACAGCACTATGCGGAAACTTCACTATAACGCGTCAGGACTATAATTACAACTCTCTTCTAGCGAGCCTGTTTCGAAATCGCCAGCTTCAGTCCGTCCTTAACTGCGCCGACCTGGTCGTAGCCAACATGGCAAAATGCTCGCATGTTTCACACTATGTGCGAGAGACACTGCAAAGGCTTCTGGTCCAGGATAGAAGAACATTCAAGATCTTTCTCTTCATTGATGAAGCATCGAGCATCGATAGTTGTTTTGGCCCAAGGTTTCTCTGTGTACATGTGTCGAGCCAGTGGCGCCGAAGAACGTTGCGCTCTGCAGCACGTGAGACCTCTTGGTTCCCAGCTCCTGTGCAGCGCGATTCGAAACCACGTGGAACAGCCAATCATCCACTAGAAATTAGAACTTTATGGCCTCAGATAACTGAAGAGACATATTCAGCTTATCTTGAGAATCGTCTTTTGCATCTATTATATAGATCGTCATGCCTCAGCCCCTTGAAACGCCGCGTGCAAATGACCAAATGACCAGATATAGGCCTACATACATAGACCTATGCACATTAAGGAATGAAGGTTCGCGTTCAAGTAGAAAAATCTTACAATCAGCTGCTTTGTTATACGTGCGTGAGTTTATTAAGCTATTAGCACGAAAGTTTATACCAAAGTAATAGCTCGGTAAGTGATAGCTCATACCAGTTTTACATAATGTATTAGCGCATGACATAGTGCAAAGCTTCACCAAATGACATTGTTTTGAAAATGTAGTGTAGGGTTCAGTATATATAAATAATATGTATATATCAGTTTTTATCTTGACGAAAAACGTGGCAGCGTGAAATAAAAACCAAAAGAGAAGGTTTTAAAAGCCTCTTTCAACACGAAACACGCTCTAAGTGACAAACATAATCACCCTAAATAAACAAAAAATGAGTCATTGACAGTTCTGCATTCTGGATTTTAAAAATATACTAAATTTACAACAGTATTTTTTGAAGAAGTTGAGTTCTAGACTGCGTGATAAGGCTAACAGACTACACAATCAGTATTGCTCTGGCCAGTCTCGAAGAGCCTGCTTGTTAATTTGAGAATTACTCAGATTCATAGCTTCAATTCAACTTCATCGATTTGCCATTATTTTAATGACTTGTCTTGCAACTGGCGGTGCTTTGTTTTGCAAATTATGCGTATCGGCGCTGTGGAAGCGTTGGGCTCAATCCAATGGATTTGTCGGGTGGATTAGCAGGGGCGTAGCTAGCTTTTCATGGGCCCGGGTGCAGAGGGTTCCACATGGGCCCCTGTTTGTCCCTGTCAGGCTTGTAGCCTTGCGCTCTTACCAATACTGTCGTGGATTTCTGTGTATGCCACCCATCACATAGGCCAAATGCCTAATTCAAGGTCTTAGGTCACACTGATAAAATTGCTTAACATATCGCTATTATACAGATAAATCAAAGATATAAATAAGACAATAAGCAAAATTAGTAATTCTGTTTACTAACTTCACTGTAGGCCTACTAGTAGGCCTAGTATGCTGTTTGTGTACTGCCTACAAAAACTAAACAATTACATTTCATATTTAGCCCCATAAGTATGCAATACAACTCATTCACAGAATAAACATGAATGCTGCAAGAATGAGACGGATAAATCACAATGTAATAATTTCAGTTATTTCTCAATCAGATTTAACAAATGTCACTTTGCATACTTCCATTGCATGCAGTGACTCAGACTTATTCACCTATAGTACTAGTACTTAAAACAATGCCATGGCATTATAAAGTTTTCTTTCTAGCCTTTTGTTCAGCAAAAATGTCAATCATCCTCGCAACGTTAATCATCCTTGCACACTGTACAGTCTGTTGTCGGTACCGATCCAGTTCCAGAAATTGCCGTTGCCGAGTAAGCCTTAGTGACAATGAAACTGGAGATTTTTGGCAATTTCCTTGACTCTGTTTCAATCTGTTGACATCGTTTACGTTTCGCAAATCCGCTTAATGTTTCGATGTAATACGCGTATTACGTCTTGCAGACATAGTGTTTCATAGAGAACAGATTAAACTTCAACAGTCTGCTAATTTGAATTATTTGACGCATAACGGCATAACATTTTAACTTTGCTAATTCACTTCATTGTCTCAACTTAAAACTGCATTAGGCCTACTAACAATCTTTATTATCACTCACATAATTTGTGCACATAAACTCTGATGTCATTAGGCCTATACAATGTGAAAGTCGTCACTCGAGACGCAAAAACAAGGTAAAATTAGGAGTTTAGTAGGGTGGCTCTCATCTGGCTATGTTAAGGATAATGCAAGGGTGTCGACTGTCGAAGCATTCTAACATCACAACTACTAGATCTGTCACCAAATAAGCAGTAATGTGAATTAGATTAATTGTAAAACGAAACTTTCAACTGTGGTTATACAAAATTGTCTGGTCACTCTGGTGTCTTTGTGGGCCCCTGGAGGTCGTGGGCCCGGGTGCCTTGCACCCCCTGCACACATGGTAGCTACGCCCCTGTGGATTAGCATAACAAAACAACAACAGACTGATTCAACTGCTATATAAATTTTTAAAATAATTGTTGGGATAATGCCTACGTTTATACAAAACGGTAATAATATGCCTACGTTTATACAGAACGGTTATAATATAGGCTACTAGAATGAACGGGATTGCAGTAGATTGCAGATTGAGCTCGTGACTACCAAATAATGCTAAATTAAACTGCAACGCTGCTGTAAGAGAGGTAAGCCTGCCATAGTATATCCTGCAAGCAACTACAATACTACACGTATAATTCAGCCTTGAGAATTTGTTAGCAACAATGCTAGCGAGTGAAATAATTATTGAATAATGCATGAAATGTTAAATGAAGTCATTAGTGTTGCTATTGGAGACCGTTCCGCTCAGCGCCAGCAAGCCGATTTGGACGCAGCTGATGAGAAACCAGACTTCGATATAAACCGCTTTCGGTATCTGTCGAAATGAAGATGAGGACGATGACGTCGTCGCTCCAATATGGACCACGTTCAATGTTTCATCGTTTTTGTCAACATCGTCAATCTCTGTCACCTACAAAGGGAATTATGCGAGCAAGCTATAGATAGGTTCAAGGCATGCAGTAAATTACTAATGAAATTATTGATTGCTATTCTCATTGGCTGTACTCCTCTTCACCTGGCAACTGACTAATCGAGCCTCAGATTCACATTTCTATGTGACTGCGCGCTTTAAAAATGTTTGCTACAATAATAATAATAATAATAATAATAATAATAATAATAATAATAATAATAATAATAATAATAATAATAATAATAATAATAATAATAATAATAATAATAATAATAATTAATTAATTAATATTGAAGTCCCTGAGGGATCCTGTATACCTCGGGGCAAAAAAAAAATAAAATAATAATAATAATAATAATAATAATAATAACAACAACAACAACAACAACAACAGCAAAAACAACAACAAGAAATCTTACATATATTCAATTTGCTGTATTGTGCCAATTGAGTGGATTTTATGCAATCCGCTCTATCCCAAGCGGATAACAGTATTATTGTGGCATTAAGCTCACTCGATTCTTTCTCTTTTTGGCATTAGTCGTTGTTGGTTGGAACAGATTGCGGAAATCCTTTGCAGTTTGCATTGTTACAGACCTTATCGTTGTCATTGCACACGACTTCCGTCACGTAGACCACTGAGTGCGTGTCCGAATGTTCATGCAAGTTGTCACGTGCGAACCGCACGTGCAAGGCGGTTGCTCATTCTTGGACGGCTTTACTTTTCTTTAACCAGTGTAATAACAATGACTCTCTTCACTAGTTCAGGACTAAAACAAGAAGCTGCCAAAATGTCAAGAATTCTCTTTCAATCCTTAGGTTTCGCGATCGCGGATTCGATAGCTATATTGCAATTTCCGAGATTTTCCATGTCTCCAAAAAACTTGCGCTACATGGATCTTTTCCCATTACAAGGCTATCCGTGATTTACTGCACGTCTCTTGCCGAGGTCTGACAGATGAAACTTTAAACTGGGTGAAGTTCAAACGCTTCACTTACTGGTTACATGGCGACATAAAGTTGTCAATTTCTCGCGAGTGCACTGGTATTCGAACCCAAATGTGGAGGTGAAATGCAAATGCCCGAGCGACCCATCATTGCGTCACACAATAACAACATTCACTGACTGCATGCTACAAAAGACCTCGTTTTGGAGCTGGCTTTACAAATTTACATACTCTCCATTAGTCTGATTGAAATAAAAATGGTAGTACAATTTGCTCGAATCTACAGACAATACAAGGCATCATCTCTTCAGGGATGTATATAGGCCTATGTTCTTTGTTTAGATTTCACGAGTCTTAGAGCAGGTCTTAGGAATTACTTGGACGACACGTGCACCTTGTATGTAGCCTATCTAAGCAGCTTAGTGTCTACCTCCTGCATAATAACTTAATACCTGATGAGCAACCTGGAAATCGATGTTTCCATTCCACTAACGTCCTGAAAATTTTATCAGCTGGTGACTGAAAAAGTATACAGGCTAATGCCGTGCACTACTGAAATGCAATCTCCGACAACGTCGCACATCAAATTCTACTTAACTGGTCACAACACAGATATAGTTTAACGGAACAGACATTAGGCCTACCCATCGATGCTTCGTTTTCTTACCCAAATGATAGAGCCTGTACGGTATAGCTATATAATCTCGGATGTTGTGTATCCACACCTGTGGAGTATCCCAGGACAGGTTTTTTGGCTTGTTTTTATCGTCTAATACATTGCCGATGCTGGCACAATCATGACGAATCAAGGGGTTTTGGTAGATGCATTTGACGATGATTTACGTAACATATTTCTCAACATTCTGATCCATCATTGAGTCCTGTGTAGGTACCACGACTATCAATCTGGGTATACAGGAAGTAGAGAAGTGTATTGCCAGTAACAGATTCTATTTGAATCATCGAAACCATTGACTGTAATCGTAATTGTAATCTCAAAACTTCTAAAGCGCCACTCGAAGGCCAAGCGCAGGGCACCAGCCTATTCACGAGCGCTAACTAGTTTAGTCTAGTTTTTTCAATGGAATATCGTATTCTCCTCGTTTGCCTATTTAAGCTAATATTTTTTCATCTAGTTTGGCTAACCTTCTGTCTCCCCTCTTATAACCCACTCGTTCACCCACGCTGGATAATCTATTTGCCTCAATTCCGCTGAATGCAGTGAGCTCCTGCATGTCTTTAGCACAGTTGTTCTAACATAGGTCTGGCATCCTTTCATTGCTTCTGGCATGTTTTCATTCATTCCATATGTGGAGCAAAATGGTGTTTTTATATAGAATTGCTCTTCATGAACACAGAACACGTGACAACTTTCAAAATAAATGATGGTCAAGGACTTTACCTAAATAATTCAATGCTTTTCGCATTGAAAATCGTTTTGGGACTGTTGTAACAATCATAATAATCAACAGATTAATTTTGGTTAATATTTGCAAAATTCAGGGCAACTGCCCCTTGGTTCCCCTCCGGACGCCCATATATACAGATACTCTGAACTATGATTACAAATTCAAGAATCTCTTATCCGGCTTTGATATTATTTATTTTCTGGTCTTATGTAGCACATCTTCTTCCCAACTCATGACATGATTTACAAACTTGATCTTCTCATAACCGATCCTGTTGTTCTACCGTCAAAGATTTATCTATTTCGGAGTCATAATTGTCTGATCATCACAACTCATGTTTCTTTTCACCATACGCCGCCTTCCACTTACTCTTTCAGCAGTTACCGTTCTTGGTAAATGTTCACCGTTTCAACCTTCAAAGCTAACATCCTTGCCTCATTCTGTGGTTATCCCCAGTCTTGTTGTCAAGACCTTAAACCTCAAGACCAAGACTTTGAACCTCAAGACCAAGACCGAGACCAAGACCAAAAAATCACATTCAGCCCAAGACTTCTTTTCCTTACATAAAAATTGTCAAGTCGGACTACTCGCTATTTTAATGAAAACGTGAGTCTTTTATTTTATTCACGCAAATTAACTTTAAATGCAGACTGCAGAGAATTCCGAATTCGTATTTACAAAAGTCCTTCATGCTAAATGTTATTCAAATGCCTTTTGTATTTTATAAAAACCAATTCGCTCCGAATTTTCTGACCAAGACGTGACTTGTGGGGACTCATAAAAATTCCGCCATGTGAACAAATACATTCTACAGGTGCTGAAGTCGCTGGCACACACAGTAGCTTTCATGCAAGCACTGGATGTTAATATAAATGTAAATCGTGAGCCTTTTTGAAATCCTCCCATGGATTTACTCGGCAGGGCTTCCAGACACAGCATAACTTAGTTGCTGCTGGCGATGGGTTTTCCTGACCAATAAGACGTGCATCCGTCCGTAGGTATTTGTCGTAGGGTATGATGAAAACAGGCTTGATAAATTTTTAAATTCCTGGAGTTTTGTTAAATGGCTGTTCATATTGACAGCCGGTCTTGGTCTTGGTCTTGCGAGACCAAGACCAAGACTTTGAACCTCAAGACCAAGACCAAGACCAAGACCTTGAACCTCAAGACCAAGACCAAGACCTTGAACCTCAAGACCAAGACCAAGACCAAGACTTTTAAAAACGAACTCGAGTGCACTCGAGACCAAGACCTTGGTCTCGAGGACCACAAGTCTGGTTATCCCCAACCCAGAAAGGTATGAACGACGCTCCCATTTACCTTTTCATCTTCTCAAATTCACACGCTAGTGTCGTATTGTCCGTAAACTTGTCCCAGCAGAAAATCCACCTACCTGTGTCGCCTGGTCTCAGAACTCTTCTTCCTTCAAGGTTCTATGACAAACGGTGAATAATTTCCTGCACCGCGATAAATACAATATATACTATCAAATTCCTCCATTCCGCATTTCCCTTGCGGACAGGTTCCCATAATTCCTTTCTGACGAGATCGCGACTATGTTTATACCACTAAAGCTTTTCAATTTTCCTTCCTCCGATGGCCAATTATACCCTAAATCTCCTCTAGGCCTACCGGTTCTCTGTTTATTCCCACCAACAACTCCGCCTTAAATTCGTAATTTCATTTTCTCATCCGATAAGCCTTAGACGTTATTCCTATTATCTTTCGAAAATAATGTTTGATGTCTTCGGCTTAATCATATCCTTTGTCAACCACCCAGGTCCACCCTACACTGAAGGCTGCTTGAGCCGCCAGTTTCGTTAATGCGCCAGTTTATCTTCTTAATAAAAAGGCACCTCTTTTTCGTGATACTCTGTCAAACTATCGTCGCTATATTTGCTCCTAATTTTATTACCAAAATCTTGATAAAGTAGTTGCAAATCGCTAGAGTAGTCGGTTCCAGGTCAAAACCGGCGCAGGACATTTTGGCGCAGGGTAATTCGGTGCAGGACAATTCGTCACAAGATATGTTGTCGCATAGGACCTAATAATTTAATTACACTCTGCTCTGAATATTGGGCTTAATGCAATCATAAAAACATTGCAACAAGTGTGACTTCTGTGTAGGTCAACAGCACCTATCCATCCTAACAGTACTGTTATCTTTTCTGTAGCGGAGAGTTGGTGTATATATATCCTGGCCGCTAATATAACTGTGTTCTATGCACTTAGCCTACACGACTCCACACAATTATTTGTAATAGATGCGGCTCAAGTCTGGAGCCTGCGTGCAGCCACGTTGAAGCGAATATAGACGAAATAATAATATTTTTGCATATATGAGGATAGTCTGAGACGAAGAATAATTGAGTGAACGAGGGCAATACGTCACGCCAGTTGCTGCTCTCGACACCTGGTGTCTGACACGCGCACATCGCAATCAATCTAAGGTCAGTCAAGGTCTTAATTAGGCGTCCGCTGGTGGTCAGCAACGACGGTCACTGGGGGATCTCCACTGGTCTTCAGATGTCTCCATACATTCAGTCTTAAAAGTATCCTGTATGCAACATGCACTAATGTAAATGTATGCTCCCATACATGTATCACCAGTGGAACTTACGGAGGCGCTCATTTTCTAGTCTTCAGCCTTTTAACGGGCAATTGACAAATCTAAACGTCCATCACAGTCTGTAAGAGCCAGGTGTTTCTGCTAGATTCGGTGCCATGTCAGGTTCCGCTGGTCGAGCACTAATATCGCTGGAACATATGTCTGCTAAAGGTCTCTACGGAACAACCAGACAGTAATGTGGCATTTAATTGTACTTAGGCAAACAGTTTGGCAGTAGGCGACATTGATGTCTGTTGACAGCACACAGTCTATGTCGACTGTTAGCATTACTTCGAAGACTGCTATAGTCAACATTACGGTAATCACTCTGAGCTCTCGAATCAGTTTTGGTCTCAGTTGATCACTGCCCGTGTCCGTCCGTCTGTCTGTCTGTCTATCTGTGTCTTTCTCTGTTGCTCTCTGTCTCTTTTTGTATGGTGGTGTCGGTTGTTGACCAGATAAGTAACTGTAACAAGAAACTAATCACTTTGGTGAACCACCACCACCTCCGCCTCCGCAGCCACCGCCTTCGTAATCAGGTCGCTGCGGGAGAACAAAATAATTTCAACTGCGCTGAATGTCATTCACCTTGGTTCTCTGCTTGGTTCTCTGCTTGGTTCTCTGCTTGGTTCTCTGCTTGGTTCTCTGCTGGTCGAGAAATAGACACCTACGACTGTTTTCACTTGGGAAATATATTAAAATGCATTATTACTCAGCATCAGCTTATGCTGCTTCTGTTCGGTAAACACGTTTAATGAGATAGTTTTGCATACCTCGGGCGCAATATAGATGGTGTCACTTTCTGCAAAGTATCTGTTGCTAACAGTTGACATGCCGAGATGAGTGTCTAAAGACTAGGCCAACAGGGCAAAGGGAATTATAACGGAACCATAAGGTAGAAATTGAAATGTTCGTTGATGTTAATATCACGCTAAATGTATAATCCTCGTAAACTGATGCTAAACTTGTCCTGAAGTTCTTAATTGCACTTGTCAATATAGGTATAAAACGTTAAATTACCCTCAAGGTCTTGACCCCGCCAACATGTTAAAATTACCTTTACATAAAGGGCAATTCTCGTCGAATTTGCACGGATATCTGGTCATGATTTCCCTGGGAAAATTTTAAAATCAGTACGGTGACAATGTAGCCATGTCGGCTAGTCTTAATATAGGCCTAGCTATTGCTATTCTTAATCTACGTAAATGACCCGCCAACTACCTCACAAATATTTCATTGCATATTAAATGCTGGTGACATCAACGTTTTCATATCTGATTAATCAGTAGATTCGTTTTTTGTATGAATCAATCATGAACTGATCGCCATTTGTCCTGGCTTAGAGCTAAGAAATTGTCACTAAATAGTGATAAGACGAAAGTAATTCTTTTTGATCTCGCCGTGAACTGCCTCCAGCTTGAAATTACAGAATTAAAATAGATGGCAAACTGATGATGCAGGCTGCCTAGTCTGAGTTTCTGGACGTGTATTTGGGTCAGCACCTTTACATGGAAAGAACACACTAATGCACATATCAAAGAAACTAGCCAAGAATAGGGGTCTATCAGTAAGCACTACACTATCACGTATTCGTCATCGTCTCCCTTGATCTCGAACCTTGATCTTGACCATACGATATTTATATTATTCCTTAATTTTTCTCAGTAGTCATATTGTAATATCTCTTTGGCTTCATGTTAGACTTGATCTGGCCCCTGGAAACCGGACTCGGACTTTCTTTGTACTACGCTCTGGAAAACCCCTCTGATTTGACGTAGCGCTCGTGAATAGGCTGGCGCCCTGCGCCTGGCCTTCCAGTTGTGCTTTAGAAGTTTGGAGAATGCGATTACGATACTTCCTACTTGAAAGGATTGAAGGTGCTACAAAAACGTGCCATTTTTAACTATTTTTATGATCTACCCATATCTACCTAAACCCATTTATCGAAACTATATGCCTATAGTCTGACTAGCAGAAATAAATATGCTTAAAATTAGATTAGGTTTATTCATGTTTCGCTATCGCCTATAGTACATTTGATAGTTACTTTCATCAGGGAGCTGCTGCACATAGTCATAACACTATTTAACTTTGTAAATTACCGCACTGACATTGCACGTGTTCCAGCTCGTGTGTCTGGAATAGTCTAGTGACTCTAGTCTTCCAAATGACAGTGCAAATTTACCAAACATTCATCTGTTTAAGAAAAACGTTAAGGCCGCTTGATTTCTAGGCATTGCTTTGCCAGCACTTCCATTGGCACTAGATGGGACCCATATGGACTCTTACGGATCTCATGTAGGAATATGGGCTCTATTTGGGCTCATAAGCTTTAAAAATACATATCCATAAAGAACAGTTTGTTTTGCATATCTCATTACGATGCATGTAAAATGATACAAGTAAATGCAGCTGTCATTACTGCCAAATATTATTTGGAAATAGGTCAACCCAGCCTCTTACTCATTTTGGGTTGACCTATTGACTTCCGCATCAATTACTAGGAATTTTGATTTTGTACTGGTTGCTGTTCTGGCGATTCTGTGTTGATGCTCTGTCAATAAATGGCTAAAAACAGAAACTTTAAAGTCGTTAATCGTTATTGATTTGCAGACGGCGTAGACATGTATTCAGAGAATGACATGGTTGAATCAGAAGATATGCCCAAATTGTGTATACCTAACTGAACTTAGCCCTACGTCAGCCGCTAACTGTGTGGAGTTGTTGACTTGTACTTAGGGGAGAAATTTAGTCTTAGAAGGATTCAGGATAAGCTGTTACTGGCTAACCGAGACTGTGCATCGACAAAACCAGAAGAAAGTAATTTAAGAGCTTAATTAGATGGGGAGCTATCGCATTAAAGAAAATAGATGGATATAGTCGTTATTGTGACAACTAGGGGCCTACTAAGCTACAACTCGACATCTGCCTATGACGTTGGGCCCGTGAAATGTAGAGATTGAGGCCGTGGTCAGGCAGAAGTCAAATTGTCGTTTCATAGGCCAACTTAAATCAGTACTGCCTTTTCTGTTCCAACTCGTATCCCGTTTCCACGACTGTCGATAGAGACACAGCTTACTTTCGTAAATACCTACTTCAGTTTTCATTTATAGTAGCTTCGGTCTTACCCTTATTCTTTCACAACTGCGAATTTGAAAACGATGCGCATCAGAAATGAATTAGTGGCATAGCGTTAAATAAACTGGACTTTCTTTGAAACGACAGATGGCGTGTGCAGTCGGTCATGCGCAGAAGCTCAGTTTTCGTTTCGTCTGCCCCGAAAGATAAACAGTTCCCGGACAAACAAGGGTTCTGATTTTGTTTATACGACACGATCGAGTTGCACGATTCGCGTGATTTCATCAGTCTACAGTCAAAAAGGTCGAATGGTGCAGAAGAAATACAAGACCTGCATCAGGCAATGCCGATCTCAGATTTCCTGACTGTGTTAACAGTTAACTAATAACTGCTTTAGGAATTCAGATTCTGCGAGAAGGCGGCATGTTCACTCTTAAGGTAATCTTTGACAAGCAGGATATAATTTGCGGATTCAATGTTGATGGAATATAATAATGCAGCACAACAACCTGAGCATAGGCGTATTTAGGCCTTTCTAGAAATTTATCTAGCGCCTTGCTAAGGAATTTTTAAAAGAATAAGTCCACAGTACTTTCCTATAGGCCTGTCATCTCAACGTGTTGTGTACATTGCACGATAATCTGTAAAGGTATGCTACTCTGAACAAATCGTGTCTCGCTGCAAGTCATAATGACGCTATATCCGAGCAATATTGAGCCCCGTAGCCATCACATTTGTGGATGTTCTTGCCAGATACTAATTTCTTCCCATACTGTCGCGGTCGACTCCTTCGATCGCAACGACGAACCAACGAAGGAACTATTAAAAGATCTTTAATTAAAAATAAAGTCGATTAAGTGTAAAGTAAGTCAACTCGTCTATCAAATATCACAATCGTAGACAGCACACAGGTTGGCTGGTCTCGATTGAACGTTATACGATCAATGTTTCAACGTTTACAAATCTTCGTCAAAAGGCCCCCAATGTACATCAGGTCTATCTTATATAGAGTTCTCCCGGATTCCAGAACGTTCTGTGACGTCACTGTACTTTTCCCTGGAAAGTCCTACTGAACACGTATATCCTTGTTGCATGCACCGAATTAATGTTGACAGCTTGCTGCAGAAATTTCCGTGCGTTGTAAACAAGCTTGTTGACGCGTCGGTTTTCTTCCCTTGATGCATGCACCCGCGTAGACCGCGACATTCCCTCCGCCCTCAGATGATGACACGTCTTCAGCACCATCTCGAACGGGTCATCACGATCAAGCCGGGCCTCCAGACTCCATCTCGACACAGCATATACAAACAAAACAAAACACACCAGTTAGTCAATTTATTTATACAATTTGCGGGCTCGATCCTTGTGTGTCGGGCCATTCCCCCCCTTCACCATCCGAGTCACAACCGAGAGAGGAAATCAGCCACCGTGTTCTGACGTCCAGGACGATATCGAAAGTCCACGTTAAACTCTTGCAATGCTAACGCCCAACGAGTCAGTTTCGCACTCTTAGGGCTTGCATCTGTGAGATAAGACAAAGGATTATGATCTGAATAAATGATTATCTTTGATAAGAATATCCATGACTTGAATCGTTTAAGTGCCCAAATTACTGCGAAAGCCTCTCTCTCAATTGTAGACCAATGCATCTGTGTATCTGTAAGTTTAAGGCTAGCAAAAGCAATTGGTTTTTCTTGACCTTCTTCGGTCCACTGAAACAAGCAACACCCGACCGCGGTGGCACTTGCGTCAACACTTAAACCAAATTCCTTAGTGAAATCAATGGTATGCAACTGTGTAGCTTTACTGAGATCATCCTTTAACTTATCTAGTGCTTCTTGATGCTTTTGCTCCCAAGGCACCTTCGTAGGTATGTTATCTCGTGTCAAATCAGTTATTATCCGTGCTTTTTCAGCTAAAGCAGGTATAAAACTTCGAAAGTAACTGAAAAAACCCATAACCTTTCTAACTTCTTTCTTTGTTGTTGGAGGATGGATATCATTGATCGTAGCGATCTTACCTGGATCAGGTTCAATACAACCTGACCCTACTATATGGCCAACAAACTTTATTTTGTTTTGTGCAAAATTACATTTTCTTAAATTCAAAGTGAGTCCTGCTTCCTCAATAGTTTGCAAGAATTTCTCTAGATGTTCTAAATGGTCATTCCAATTCATTGAAACCACTGCCATATCATCGACGAATGGTTCGGTAAAACTTCGCACTGGATGTAAAACTTGGGTCATAGCACGAATAAAGGTATTGCTAGCGGACTTGAGTCCAAACGGCATTCTTGTGAACTCAAAAAGTCCTGCATCACATACGAATGCCGTAAGCCATCGATGTTCTTTCCGAACTGGAATTTGCCAATACCCCGATTTCGCGTCGAAAACACTAATAAACTTTGCCCGTCCCACCTTTTGTAAGACGTCAGCAATGTCTGGGGTCGGGTAACAATCACCTAGAGAATATTTGTTAACATGGCGATAATCAATTGCCAATCGAACGCCATTTTGACCTTTGGGTCCCTTTAAAACGCAAACTACCGGACTGGCCATTTCACTTTTCGATGGTCGAATGATGTCTAATGCCAACATTTCTTCTATCTGGCGTTGTACTTCAGGTTTAAGTAGCTCAGGTACTTTATATGCCCTTAAACGCTTAGGAGTGAAATCATGAGTTATCTTAATCTCATGTTCTAATACTGGACAATACCCAGGTTTATCCACAAATACTGCCGAGTGCCGATCCAAAACCTCAAAAAGTTGCTTCTGTTCCTCTTGCGAAAGATGCGCTATAATCAGAGGATCAATTCGCTTACTCGGGCTTATTTGTTCACGTTCTTCCTGATCTACAACCTCTACTATACCAAATTCTTCATCTTGATCAACAATTACTGAACAGCTATTGATCATCGCTTGTTCGAGTCGTTCATGGTATCGCTTGATCTTATTTGCGTGTAAATGTCTTTGTTTTCCCTCTATTTCTACTATATAAGAATATGGGGATTTAACCTTGACTACGGTAGCAGGTCCTTGCCATCGACTATAAAATTTAGAACTACCAAAATCTGGTGCTAATACTGCTACTTTATCTCCAACTTCGTATTTTCTGTCAGTACTACGCAAGTTATAATAATCTGCATACCGCTTTGTTTCTATATCACTATAGTAATCTGCATAAACTTTCGCGAATTCGAGGTTTTCCTTCAGTGATTGGAGATACTCTTCGGGTGATTTACCTAAGTTAAGAGGTACTTTTCGTTCGCCAGCCCACGATTCCTTCAACACACTAAGTGGACCCCGAGGAAGAGTTCCATAAACCATAGTGAATGGCGAAATATGAGTCGTGCCTGAAGGTTTTTCTCTAAGGCTCCACAGAACAAACGGTAACAATTGGTGCCATCCACGAGGATCAGATTGAGCAAGCTTAAAGATCATGGTTTTCAAGCTTTGGTTGCATCTTTCAACCAATCCAGCTGCCTCAGGATGTCCAGGGGTATTAAATCTGGGACTACAACCCATTCGCCGCAAGAATTCTTTCGTCAAACGACTGGTAAAGTTGGTACCACAATCAGAACTGATGATCCTTGGAATAGAAAAAGTTGTAAAAACTTGCAACAGAGCTTCACAAACTCCCTTTGCATTCAGCGATCTAAGAGGATACGCCATCGGCCAACGAGAAAATTTGTCCACCAGAACCAAAGCATAATTGTACTGGGGTTTCGATTTGTTGGATTCTCCAGTCACTACCATAGGGCCAATACAATCCATATTTAGATGGTTAAAACAGAGTTCATCCGCCCTCGGAATAGGAGTGATCGGGACTCGATCTGCCACTTTAACTGGAGTTCTTAGTTGACAAATTTGACAAGACGCACAATATTCGCGAATCCTCTCATCCATTCTTGGAAACCAAAAATTTAATTTGATCCTGGCTCTCGTTGCCTTAAAAGCCATGTGCCCAGCACATGGGGCATCGTGTGCTACTCGCAAGACAACCTCGATTCTATCTTCCGGTAAACATAATTGATTAACCTTATGTCCCATAATTTCCCCTTTGTGGTACAGGAGGTTATTATCTATAAAGAAATTATTTTTATTCTGTCTCGCTTGTTGCCAGCAAGATATAAGATTGTGACAATTCTGTTGCTCACGCAATAAAGTATCATTATTCGCTACTCCCTCATCAGACTTGAACTCTGTTGACTCAACATCAAGAAAATTATCTGAATCATCAACTAGTTGCTCCTGAGAATATTCATTCACTTCTGACGGCAAGGATTCGTTGCTGTTAACTTCTAAGTTATCTTCTTCTGCCCCTTTATTTATTTGTACACATCGATCTACGCCAGCTACCATCACTACATATTGTGAACTATCCCTTAATAGGTCCACAACATGGGGTGTCAGAATAACCCGTTCATTTAGTTCAGGGACTACAGCGAACATGACGCACAAAGATGGCGCAATGTTCGTCGTTCCTTCCATTGAATTAGCTAATTTCATTTGTAGGTATACTACATCTGCCTTACATCCTTCTCCCTGAAAACCAATTATATTAATCCGTTTAATCACGGGTAAGTTTAGTGACTCAATTAATTTCTTATCAATACAACAAATTTCTGCTCCTGAATCAGATAATGCTGGCTGAGAAGGGAGATCTTCAATCTGTACATTGATATACGACCTCTCGTGTAATCCATCAATACTATTCTCGTATACCCTTACAGCAGTTTCCAACCCTATTGGTTTAGAATTATCCAATAAATTCCCTTGCTTTACCTGTTCAGGTATCTCATGCAACACGTTGACCTTCTCAACAAATAAGTCGGTCACTTCTTCAGTTGGGTTCCCAGATATACAAGTACTCACCTTTTTAGAACTTGGTTTGGTCTGGCACTCCCTTGCCATATGACCCTTCTGATGACATAGGAAACAGAGACCCTTTACCTTGGCCTCCTCCTGAGACACCCTCGCACCTATCTTGGCTTCACCCCTTATTTCCGGTTTGGGAGACTTGGGTTGAGCTGTCTGGTTATTGACTTGAACATGTGGTTGACCTCTCGTCCAATTGTTATACTTCGGTGTCGGATGACTACGGCATATTAAGTCATTCCCACCATCATGCGACGCTACATAAATGTCAGCCGCATTAGCTATGTCTTCACAGCTCAACCACTCCTCTTTTTCTTGGGCCAAGATATAATCTAAACAAGCCTTCGACAAGGACTCCTTAAGCCGATCCGCAACCAATAAACTTACAAGTTTATCAAACTCATCAGTTATCTTTCTACTTTTCAAATAATACATAAGAGCCACACGCAATTTGGATGAATAGATCGTAAATGATTCGTCCGATGCTTTGTGCAACGACCAAAATCGGGCTCTAAGATTTGAAGGGCTTATCTTAAACTCCCTTAGCAAAAACTCCTTCAGGAATTTGTAGTCATGGAGCTGTGCCTCAGTAAGGCGCATGGTTAATGCCTTAGCTCTTTCACTTAAAATGGCTAGCAATAATTTTGCTCTAACATCTTCATCCACCTCATACACATTAAACAAACCATCCAAGTGATCAAAGAAACCTGGAATTTCTATAGGGTCGGAAGGAAATTTCCAAAGAATATTCTTAAGGGCATCACTATAACGCTTAGTACGACTTGCTAAAGAATCTCTAACATTTCGTTCTTCCTGCTTTTCCTTCCTCTCCCTTTCTTCTTTCTCTTTCCGTTCCTTCTTTTCTCTTTCTTCTTTCTCTTTCCTTTCCTTCTTTTCTTCCTCTCTCCTCTTTTCCTCCCTTTCTTCCTTCTCCTTCCGTTCCTCCCTTTCTCTTTCTTCCTTCTCCTTCCGTTCCTCCCTTTCTCTTTCTTCCTTCTCCCTTTGTTCTTTCTTTTCTTCCTCTCTCCTCTTTTCCTCCCTTTCTTCCTTCTCCCTTTGTTCTTTCTTTTCTTCCTCTCTCCTCTTTTCCTCCCTTTCTTCCTTCTCCTTCCGTTCCTCCCTTTCTCTTTCTTCCTTCTCCTTCCGTTCCTCCCTTTCTCTTTCTTCCTTCTCCTTCCGTTCCTCCCTTTGTTCTTCATATTTACGGATTTCGAACTCCAGACGGCGCTTCTGCAGCTCGTAATCCACTCCTGTTGGAGATATTGGACTACCCTTAAATTCCTCTTCCTCTTTTCCAATCTCCATGGCCCATTCTTCCATTAATTGATTTCGATCCCATGACATACATCATCTTCGTCCCTTCCTGCCTTCATAAGATACACCCTAAGGCGCTCAGACGACATTTTGCGAATATTCGCTTGCATCTCTGTTGTCAACGCTTCCATTTTTACAAACAGTCAGTCAACCACAATCAACAAAAAAAACAGACACCACGCGGCAAACCCGCCACACAAAAGGAAAATTCCACAACCCAAAGTGCAACTATGCAGTATCCAAAGAAGTACCCTCGCCAAGTACGCAAAAACTATACAAGCTCACGCAAGTCTGGCCTCGATCACAACAATGGATCGAATTTCAAAGAAATAATCAGCAGATATTGAAAGAGAAATAATGGCTGCCTCCCACTCGGCTGCAACTCCACTCTCTTTTCTCCTTCTCAGCCACGACAACACCTAGGATCTTACCCGTATGTTGACTGCTGTCTTCTGCTGTCTCAGCCGAACGACGCACTTCGTCCGTCCGACTGTCGTATGCCGATTCACCCGTCTCCCACGGTAGAAAGGCGTCTCGATCCGCTCGCTGTCTGGAACAGACCGTCTCTTGATCCTCCGGGTTGACTCCTTCCTCCGTCGGCTCGCGTCTTCTTCACCGGATCCAACACCGATGATCCCACCGCTGCCACCAATAATGTCGCGGTCGACTCCTTCGATCGCAACGACGAACCAACGAAGGAACTATTAAAAGATCTTTAATTAAAAATAAAGTCGATTAAGTGTAAAGTAAGTCAACTCGTCTATCAAATATCACAATCGTAGACAGCACACAGGTTGGCTGGTCTCGATTGAACGTTATACGATCAATGTTTCAACGTTTACAAATCTTCGTCAAAAGGCCCCCAATGTACATCAGGTCTATCTTATATAGAGTTCTCCCGGATTCCAGAACGTTCTGTGACGTCACTGTACTTTTCCCTGGAAAGTCCTACTGAACACGTATATCCTTGTTGCATGCACCGAATTAATGTTGACAGCTTGCTGCAGAAATTTCCGTGCGTTGTAAACAAGCTTGTTGACGCGTCGGTTTTCTTCCCTTGATGCATGCACCCGCGTAGACCGCGACACATACTTTTATTTAATTTGTTATTAGGAATTTAATAGTTTATCAACGGTCTCTTTAAATTGACTTCATGTTATTTCGCAATTATTTTCGTCTTCGGTGAGGGGATAGATGAATGGTAGCACTCTTGCTCGAAGAACACAAGATCTTGAAAGACGCGGTTCGATATCCGTAATATCCCTAAAGGTCGACTCAGCGTTCCACTCCCTAGGGGGCAGCTGTAAAATGAGCCTGCGCCTAACGGGCTGCCAAGACGTGTGTTCTATAAGATCTTGAATAATTGTACTGTCATAATATGTTTCAATGTTACTTACTGGGATTTGTCAGTGAGCTTGTCAATAAACACGAATATATTATTATTATTTTTGTTGCACCCGAGGTAGTTCTGTTCCCTCAGGCTATGAAATTATGTCCGAAGACAGTGCGGTGGCTGTCTGGAACGAATCACTCAACAAGATCTGGCTACTCGAAGGCTCCCATAAAAGCAATGGCGTTTAAGCGCTGGATGCGCGAATATTATTATTATTATCATCATCATTATCATCATCATCATCATCATCATCATCATCATCATCATCACCATCATTATCATTATTATTATCATTATTATTATAGGCAAACTTAACACACTCCTGTAGAGATTGACATAACTGGATCTGAGCAACTTGAAATTACTTTCATTTATCGGGCTGTCTTATTTTCTGAACACGGTGTATATTAGACTAGGAGACGAGACTGTGTAATTTCGAAATCAGTATATCTATCATTCCCGTCGATAATCCAGATGTAAACGGAGATTAACAGCACGTTAAGGCTTCCGACGAGAAGCTATTTCACAAGTGAATGCTGGCAAGTGAAAAGCAGAAACACAGAATAGTTGGAAAGAAACAATTTGATTTGGGGAAGGAGGTAAAAACTCAACATTCACGCGCAGCGGCGTAACCAGGGCTTCAAAATAATTACGCAGCTTGTAACACTGAGAGAGGGGTCTGGGGAGGGGGCTGAGCCCCTTCTCCAGGGTTAGAAAAATTTTTATTTAGAGGTTTGTAATGGTGCATTTTGGAGACCATCTTTTTGGTTAAAAGTAATAACAATTGACATAGTTTCTTAACTTTCTTTGGCCCAGGGTAATAAAATTTTTATTTAGAGGTTTGTAATGGTGCATTTTGGAGACCATCTTTTTGGTTAAAAGTAATAACATTGAGACAAATATTAGTAGCTAATATTAACATATTATTAGTAGGCCTATAGTATCTGTATAAACATGTTAACGTTGCTGTACACCAAAATGCGGTTCGCAATTGGTTCCCATAAAGAATATTCTATTCTATTCTATATTTTACATAATTTCTTTGGCAAATTATATAATTTCATAATATGATTTTAAAAATTGGCTCAACTGCAAAGTCCCAGCAGCCAACATAGACTAGAAACAGACAGACTCAACAAACAACAAATTTTTTAATTAAATAAATGTCTGTGTCAGTTAACTAACACACATCGAAGTAAACATGCATAGGGCTATAGGCAATAGGCAAAACGAAAAGGAACAGTGCGAAAATACTAGAAAAAACCTATGGAGCCTTCAATTTACAATGTCCAAAAAACAAAAAAAAACGTTAAAATCTTTACGCAGTTGCGTAATTGCGTAATGCTAGTTACGCGCACGCGTCCATAAATCTCGACTACAAAAATGCCAATACACGGAAGATTCTACCATGCATAAATATAATTTTAAATTTCATACACTCGCAAAATCCTGTGTGATTAAAATGAAATCCTCAGAGTAGACAGTCGATGCCAATGACTGCATTGAATTGTGTTTGTAGATGGAGAATGATAAGAAGAACAGAAAGAAAAGACTGTAATGAAGAGTTGTGTCACCTTCCGTCTTGAGTGACGGGCAAAGGAAATATTGCAGAATGAGTTGCGCTGATAGAATGAATCAGAGTGCTGCCGTGTAGTTCTACGGCGAGTCTGATTCTAATTTCATCAGCTTCAACAATTGAGGATTGCAGATACTAACAGAAGTGCCAGGAGGGTGAAATAGTGCGTGGGCAGAGGAGCGCATTAGTGGAAGAAGGATTGTGGATAGCCAATGTGTGTGCTTACAGGTGCTTCCGATTATGTATGTAGTACCTAAAAGGATCTTACTAAAACGCTGTGTACTGATGTAGATACAATTGTGCATTTGTTTAAGCCTGTGGAAGCACACCTATGAAAGGCGTAGGTCAGATAGCCTGAGTATTGGAGTGAGTAGCAGATGAGTAAAATGATTTTTTGGTGTTATTTTCGTTAGGTATTATCAGCAATTGAATGAAACTGAAGATTGGGGTGTTTGGCAATATTAGAAGTTCTTATGACAGCATGAGATTTGGCGCTTAAGGTGGATTGGGAGTGAATGATTTGAGTGAAATCAATGTTCCGAAAAAGTGCATTGCCAAAATGTATTTGGTCGGGCTACCAACGAATGTGGCAGGCGTTGTTAAGACGAGAATAACCCGAATTCTGCAAATTAAACCGAATCAAGCTACATGTATAGTAGCTAAACTAGTTCCTCTCACTCAGTTTGTTGTGGAACGAGTTGTTCATCTCACTGTCGAACGAGTTGTTCAAGTACTTATTAGGGAACTGAACAAGCCGTTCAATTGACCAGTTCAGTTTTTTGGAAACCCGTTTTCCTTCGTACTACAGGAAGCGACCAAATCGCACTGAGATGTCTCTAATAGCCGACCAAGACACGCTAGTTCTTTTTAGCGACGATGCATTGTAGGAACCCATGAATACAAATACCTCCAGTTACAGGAGTTCAGATGATGTTGGAACTGTTCCAATTTGAAAACGAACTCTGATCTACCTTTCAACGTCCAATTATGAAACTCTCGACGACGTCAGAAAAGGTGATTAAATGAATGGGCGATAATAGAACGTTCAGAACAGTTCGCCAACTTCTTCGATAAAATTCTGGTATGAATATACCAAAGTGAAGAATACAAGAACTACTGGCCGTAGTTAAAACACTAGTATCGACAGTTATAAATTTTAAGCTGGTTTTAAAGCGTGTATAGTATTAGTAGGTGGGGAATTTCAACAGCTAGCAGAATTTAAAATCAACCAAAACGATGATTATGATGACCATGGTACAAGCGATTACGATGATGATGAGCGATGATGAATGATGAGCGATGATGAATGATGAGCGATGATGAATGATGATGATGATGATGACGACGACGACGACGACGATGATGATGGTGATGATGATGAATGATGATGATGATGATGATGATGATGATGATGATGATGATGATGATGATGATGATGATGATGATGATGATGATGATGATGATGATGATGATAATGATGATGATGATAATGATGATGATGATGATGATGATGATGATGATGATGATGATGATGATGATGATGATGATGATGAATGATGATAATGATGATGAATGATGATAGCGATATGATCACGATGCATGTACTGATGATGATGATTAAGTGATGATAACGATTGCGGTGCTGCTACTGCTTATCTAAGTTTGATGACGACGATGACGATGTCAGACAAGCCTGTTTCTCATTGTCTGAAGCCATAAATCAGGAGCTCATGAACACAACATTCAGCGGCCGGCGCCCGAGGCGTCTGTGATTCAAAACAACTTCAGCTGTATAGACTGAAATACATTCGACGATCCGTTAAATTGTTTTCGCATCTCGAGGTAATTAATTTTCTGGTCTGTTTTGTCCTGTGGTCCGTTGAAACTGCGCGACGGACGACATTTTCGGTTGAGGGATGAAAACGGAACGCAAGAGATATATATCACGAAACGGAAGAGAAGAGATATACATTTCACGAAAACAAAGCCGTCAACAATAATATTTAAAAGGCTGATTGGTTTCACTGAAATCCAAACGAACAACTCGGCGCCTATTTATTCAAACGTCTCTTTAGCATAAATAAATTCCTTTAACTGGGGACTGCCGTTAAGTTACACATAGGCCTATGGACCAATTTTGGGGCCAGTGTTAGATCCCACACATATACAATTAGCGTTTGCCCTACGCTCGCCCTATGTCGAATGCTAAATCGGCGTAATGCAGAGTGTAAGAAGCACATTCCACGTGTACTGTCTCTATTTAATGGCACGTGTATACTAACTTAATTCCGTTTTGACATTTCAAGTACCCAACCAGAGCGATTAGACATAACTCTGTAGTAGTTCTTGAACTGGGAGGCTTAATTCCGGTTGTATGACTGCAGAAGAGTAGCTACCAAACTCTAGACAACAAATGACTAGTTTATTCGGTCAGCTGTAGGGAATGCAAACCCGAGGGCTTTTTACAAACCCGGGTTTCCGGTTTTGGCGCCAATAAAAACCCGGGTAAAAACCCGGGTACCCGGGTTTTTACCGGGTTTCCAAACTTTACATGATAAGTATTACTGCACTATGTCTTGCGACAAGAACAACGTCGTCGTATGCAGCTACAAAGTCCAAAGTTCTGCAGACAACAAGGGTCATCAACTCCTTGTGCTTGGGCAGGTTTATCTGATGGTTCGACGGGAGATGAATATGCATACATTGTGTTGAACCGCTGACAATTTTCAGCTTCGACTTGCATAACTGGCTCTGAGTCGTCTGTTCCACAGAATCGCGAGCGATAAAGTGTTCCCAAACACCGCTCTTTAAATTTGCTGATTTAAGCATT